>JAJSOF020000025.1:18623448-18793448 GCA_025594305.2 Periplaneta americana | reverse complement strand
TTAGCCCTTCGCCCAACTCCCAAGCTGGAGGACCACCCCTTATCGGCTGTCCACGACTGCTTATTCAATATATTCGCAGCTACCCTCCATATCTGGAGGCCGCCTTCTCTCTCCGCAACACGAGGACACGCCATGCCATGGTGATAGCGGCCCACAATACATTGGATCCTGAAAGTTAGAATTTATAAAACAGTTGCGCACCAAGAAAGTAGAAAGTGATATAAACAGGCCTACTGCGATGGATATACAAGAAGACAAAATCCAGAATACGGAACATGCACTGTGAATCCAGTTGCTAGGCATCAGCAGACGAACTACTCAACAGTGTCGCTTATTCTGTAGTAATTGCACGAGTGCTGTTTCATCTTATTGATAATTTGACGAGCCCGAAGGGCGAGTGAAATTATGCTAATAAAATGAACCAGGAGTGCAATTTAATAAGATTATTCAACGAATAAAATTAAATAACTTGCAAAACCGAATTACTTATGTAAATGATAATAATTATTATAAAACACAGCAATAAGACATTATTATGTTTCCTTGTAATGGAGTTAACAAACAAATTGCTATCTATCACGGCATACTAAATACAGTACTATTGCTAACCGAAATACCAAACAATAATATTTAACCTCAAAAATAAGATAAGCTAGATCATACATACCCAGATTGCTCGGCGTTATAGGTTTTGACGGTAACAACTTTTGTCAGTTTTACTATGCTGCCATCTAGTTGTTACATAAGGAGTCACGCCATAACTCACATTTGAATTGCATTAGCGACTGTACTGCCATCTCGTGTTCGTTTACGGCGGACTGGTGACGATCCTGGCGGTTGTTCTCTTCAAAGTGCAGCCGATTTTAACATAGGAATGAGTAATCTATATGAGATCTGGGCTGAAATGTTACATTAACAGAATAAAAACATGAAAGGTTTTACAGACATTTATTTATCATTAAAGTTACAGTTATACAAAACGCAACTTTCAAAGTTAAATTTTGTTGCCATTTCTTGATTTTCCGTGATTGACACTTAAGTATTGTACGAGGGGTTTCGTCGAGAAACACAACGAAGAGTCCAGGGGAAAAAGGGGGGATGTCCACTTTTAAACAATTCTCAGGAAACCAATTTTAAAATGTGAAACTCTATCATTCCGAATATAATACTGAGAATTTAATCAGCAGTTATTCTGTAACTAAGAACTTTCTTTCCCTTTTCTAAGTGTAGAATGAATTCACTTCATATGAAGTATATAAGCGAATGGAAATCTGAATTTTGCCTGAAAGTCGACATCCCCCCTTTTTCCCCTGTACTCTTCTGTGATTGGTTGATTTTAAGGCGGTTCTGAAACGTTAATGACCAAAATCACACATTCGTCCTATAAGTTCCATAGTCTCAGAAATTGCTGTATACGTCGCATACTTGTTCCACTTGTACTTTCAGATTGTACAAAGTAGTTTATAGAAAAAGTACTGTTATTGAAAACGGACATTCCATGTTATCGCCGCGGCCTCATGCTTAACAGTCGGCATCATACAATAACGTGCGGTGTGCTTTTAAAAACATACCGATTGCCGACCGATTGTTGCTCTGTAGGTTTCACTCTAAGCGTCACGTTGTCACGTCTACTTCCTCGATAAGAATAAGCACTAGTTTGTTATATTGTTAAATGGCTGTTATTATTATTATTATTATTATTATTATTATTATTATTATTATTATTATTGTGAATTTTATTAGTTACAACAATGTAATTTATTCGTCACAACAATAATTCCTTTCTACATTTCACCTTAAACGCTCTCGTCAACAATTGGATCTTCACTCAACAAAGTATTCGTTATAGCACTCCACCGACGACAATGACAATTTACTTGGACTATTACGCACAACAATGAACTGTTAATCTTAACTAATATTTACAAAGCACTATTTACAAATCAGAACTACCCGTTCTCAGTTCACATTTCTTCTATCTCAGTCACTCGAGTTCACAGTATCTCGAACCACAGACCTTCAGAGACAGTTCACTGTACTCGAACTCGGGTCCCTCCAACTGCGGTCCACTGCACTCGAACTCAGGTCCCTCCAACTGCGGTCCACTGCACTCGAACTCAGGCCTTCGGCTGCTGACGCAGTTGCGGACGCACACTCGAGACGAACTCCGGTACACAAGACTGGCTTCCTTGCTCTGGCTTTCTCACTGACTGAATAACTGAAAAACTGCAAAACTGCTGTCGTTCCTTCGCGACCGTAATTTATAACCACAGCGACGTAGCCTCGAAAATTCGCGAGTCTTCCACTTCGACGGATTTCTGGAATAGTCGGGAAGGTCGTTCCACATTCACTGCGTTAAGTAGCAGCTGCGCGCGCAGCCTCGTCGCGTTGACGTAATACACCCTCTCTCTTCTCTCCACCGCGCGACGTCACTCAATGTTCCGTGGAGCCTGTGCGATCTGCTTTCTTGCGGGACGCTGGTCGTGAGTTCGAATCTCACGTCGCTGTCACATTATTATTATTTCCCTGTGTTCTTATAGATTTTACCTAATTCTGATGATTATAAATATGAGATTAACTGCAAATATTTTAATTGCTGTAGTTTATTTGTCAGACGTCAGGATCTTGATTATTTATTTTTTTATAAAGTTCTTAAGGGTGATATTGATTGTGAATCTTTCCTAAGCAATATCAGTCTTCGTATTCCTGCTAAGGGTTTAAGATATCATAAATTTTTTTACAATAGAAATCCTAAATCTCTCTCTCGGTCTGCAGATGTATAAAATATGCTAATTTGCATGGATCAAGCTTGGATCCATTTAATGTGTAGTATATACTTTGAAGTTTTATATCAGTTTTCATTTATATCTTTTGTTTAAATATGTATTTTAATACACTCAGGGACAAAAAAAACCGGACACTTCTATATTTGCTTGTATTTTGTTTCCAATTATTTCAAAATGAAACAAAACCCATTTAAACAAAATAATGTTTCATTTACCACCTTATACGACAACATTTGAAAAAAAAAATCCCTGCTGAGAAAATTTACAAAAAATTACAAAGGGCGTATAACTATGGCATCGTTTGGTCTAGCTGTTTTTTTCATTTTATGGTGCCTTAAACATTAAAAAAAAACTTTTTATTAACGGGTATTACTCCTTCTGGCTTGAATAACTGCATCCATACGTCTTGGCATGCTCTCAATTTGGATAGCAATGTCTTCTTGAGGAATAAGTTCCCATTCTTCGCCAAGTGCTCATCTCAACTCTTGTAACGATTCTGCTCTCGGTCATCTATTCTTAACACGCCATTCCAGCATCTCCCACACGTGTTCAATTGGGTTCATGTCTGGACTCCTTGCTGGCCGTGGAAGACCATGGATTCCCACTTCTTGGAGATAATCTCCGACCGCATGGGCAATATGCGGCCGTGCATTATCATGCATTAAAACAAAATTATCGCCTACAAATTGGCCAAATGGCACAACATGATCAGCCAAACATTCATTTATATACCTATCAGCTGTTAGTCTTCCATTTTCAACAAAAACCAACTCTGTACGAGCATCCGTACACACTCGTGCCCAAACCATCACTCCACCACCTCCATACGGCACATTTTCGGAAATGCAACACTGTGAAAATCGTTCTCCCCTCCTTCTCCAAACTCTTTCACGTCCATCAGGTGAGCATAGATTGAAACGGGACTCATCAGTGAACAGAACACAGCTCCACTGTCCATTTCTCCAATCCCTGTGATCATTTGCAAAACGCAGTCGTTCAACTCGATGCATCCTGAGAAGTCTGGGACCAGTTGCAGGTCTACTTGATATCAGTCCACTTGCTTTCAACCTCCTTCTAACTGTTTTGGCCGAAATTGGGTGTCCATGCATGTTAACAAATTGCTGGGCTACACTAGTAGCTGGCAGGTTGCGCTCCCTAAGATCTCTCAACACCATATACCTGTCTTCATTTGGATTTGTAGCTCTTGGACGACCCGAACCTGGTCTTCTGGCATATTCTAGGGTCTCTCTATACCGTTTTATGGCATCATGGGTTGTGCTTCTAGCCATATTCATAACATTTGCAATGTAACGTACACTGCGTCCATCATCGTAAAGGGCTACAGCTTGAGCCACATCTTCAGGTCGCATCTTGTTTCAAGACAAATGTTACAACCCCACTTAAACTCAGAAAATGTAAAAATAAAGAAATAACGAATGATAACGATAATGAAGCACAAAATGGTTGAGACAAAATTGTTATAGCTGAGACTCCGAAAGCAAAATTGGAATATTTGGTTGTAATGGCTTGTTTATAAAACAAAAAACAATCAACAATGTATACACGTCTTCATAACAACAGATGGCTACCATAATATTGTATGAGAAGATAATGTTTTGCAAAATACCAGCAAATATTAAAGTGTCCGGTTTTTTTTTTGTCCCTGAGTGTATTATTCTTGCTAACTTTTATATCATTTTGTTATTTATCAATTTACTTGATTCAATCCTTTCATTTTCAAATACAATTACATTTAATCTCATTATGCTATGTAGTTTAGTCATCCATTTTATCCCGTCCATTCATTGTCATTATTGTCGTTGTATTATAATCTTGTATATCTTTGTAATGCTATTTTATATGATTCCATTATTTCATTTGTAATTATCACTTTAATTATTTGTCATTAATTTAATTATTTCTTTGTACTTTTTTTGTAAATTATTGCTAATGTTTTTGTTATATTGTTTGTGCTGAACTGTAATTGGTTTCTGGCTGCTGTACAGCACATTAAATATAAGTAAACAAATAAATAAATAAATTTCATATACGAGTACGTTGACATTCTTAAGTCTTAATAATAATCTTTAATAATAATTTTTAATCACATACCTTAATGTTCGTCCTCAGCACAAGACATTGCAACCTCGGTTTTAGTCCACTTGGATTAGACAAGTAAGTGTCATTTAATAATGGAAGCAGCTTATTGGTTGCAATATTGAAATTGAGGCGAGTGATTGGAGCGACGACATAAGAAATTGAAAACTATAATACAATTAAATTTCAAAGACCTGCCGAATGTTAACCATGAGAGCGTGGCGATATTACACATCCAACGAATTAAGACTGGTTCACAATAAACCTGGAACAGAAACGACAACAATAATGAGAAGAGAAATATTGTTAAAATAAATGTATTTAAATGTGAGCCTTCACAATTAACTGTTGTGAATGCTTACATTTAAATACATTTATTTTAACAATATTTCCGTTCTCGTTCTCGTTGTCGTTTCCATTCCAGGTTTATTGTGAACCAGCCTTTAGCCCTCTTGCATTACGTTGCAGCCAAAGTTTAAATCCGAAACGGTCTCCATGTTTCGTACCTATAATACATCACAAAAATCCAATAAATATCGCGCTACTTTTGAAGGAAGTAATAAATAATTTCTTACTTTCGCATTGTCCACCAAAAGTATCTACCAACCCGGTGCATTTCATGAAACTCCACCCGTTTTTCACACTAAGGATGGGCCTGCAGTTTTCTGTTGTAAAGAATACTTGACCAGAATGAAGTCGTTGTCACTGCATTAGCATTAACAAGCACGTGGGTGTTCACGGCCGCCTGTAAGTCCTCGTGAGAAACAAGTCACTTCATTCTGAATGGGTGAGTAGTTTCGTCACACCCAGAACAAAAGCCTTAAGCTGGGCCCGCTATTATTCCTAGCGACATAATCCACAGAGATCATGGTCTTCTGTGACACCTACAATGCACGTACTTTCTATGCCAGGGACGATCACCTGCATAAGTACCTTGTGACGTTTTCAAGTGCTGTGTCTCGGTTCACGCGTGGGCAACAAATCACTCAAATCCAGGAATCTATTTCACGTAGTACATATTGCAGTTTTATAAGGCTATCAATGTAGCCTTTACTTACAAGATTTATATATATATATATATATATATATACATACACAGTGGGCAGAAAATAGGCACGTAAATACATAACAATAATTTATAATGAATACACTGTTGGAAAGAGTAGACTTTAAAGATGAGTAGGACTGTTATTATATTTTTTGAGGCTCAATTAAAATCTTCTGGAGGTCAATACACAATGATGCGAAAAATGTGGTTTTTGAAGACAATTTATTACTTCAGAATGCAGAAACTGACAATGGCTTTTGACAAAGTGAACTGGAATAATCTTACAGGAATCCTGAAGAAACGTTAGAGCAAGTGGACAGTTTCAAGTAGCTGGGATGTACTATAAGCAGTAACATGAGCTGCTGTCAACATGTCAAAAGGAGGATAGCAATGGCAAAGAAATATTTTGACAGAAAAAGAAGCATCTTCTGCAGGCTTTTGTTGAAAAATAACTCAAAAAGAGACCAGTGAAGTGCTTTGTGTGGAGTGACATTGTATGAGGTAAACATATGGACAATGACGAAGTGAAGAGAAACAACTGGGAGCATTTATTCTAAAACGTTATTGGCCAATATCGCAAATTCATCGTATAAGTTGAATACTCTTAATAATTGCATAAACCTTTATGCTGTTCGTGATTGTTATTGTGTGCATGGTTGTAATTCTAAGTATGTTTTGGATTTGAAATTAAATTTTGATACATGTTTTCATTTTCGTCTTGATACTCCCCGCATTTAAATTTAACAAGACAGAGTCCTCTCATTAATTACTTCACAATCTCTTCGTGATTCCATGAGGCCTAGTCTAGAGACAACAATGCACTTATATTCGATACGATTCACACACCAATATGACGCCAATGAGTTGTTTCAAATTGTAATGAATAATATGTCATTAATGAGAACTGAATTAATTTGAAAATTAATACTACAAATTCTTAACAATTAGACTGTGCTAAATCAATTATTTCTGTCTTTATATTGCCTGCATTTATTAATCATTACTTTTGTGTACAAATACGAGTAATGGAGAATTCATTATGAAGTCACATTATTCATTTGTTTCTCCTTTATGTTTTATCACGGCTGGCTGGATTTACTTTGTTTTAAACATATAATTATTTCAGTCATCCAAGGCCTACTGTAATTAATAACTTCACTGTAGCTCTACTCCATGCACCCTATTCGACTTCGTGACGTCTAAAGGGGACACCAATTTCTTGTGCGTATGTCACAGCTTTTCAAAATGTCATAGATAACGTAGTTGGGAATATATATTTTTATCCATGAAATTTCGTGAACTAGTCATTAAGTTCGGTTCATACTTGACCCGAAAGAGCTGTTCAAGTTTAACTGTTAAAATTATACTGTTTACAAACGGCACACGTACACAAATTTCCATAAGTGGAGAGAAATTAAATATGTCAGTGACGAAACTATGATTTCATAGAATACTAGCTTATTTACCAGCGTTTAAACAGATCTTTCTCATTAAAATACTTTCAAGCACCCCTGAATTCCACTTTAAATATTTGATAGTCATTACACTTATCCACGTTTACACAATTTCAGTTGTCGTGACTCTGTCCCAAATTACACATCGAATTGTTGTTCATAAAGACATTAGCACGAAAACATCGGCAGCGCTGTAAACAATTGCACAGGGGGCCTTGGTGTGGAACGAATGGATGAGTCGTTTATATTGCAATCAATTTTCCATGTGTTCGAATTTTTAAAGATGTCAAGGCATCCTTCCTTTAGAGTCCTTGATTAAGAGTTGCCGAAATTTACGAGTTTCGTTTGTTTTCATCCTTTTTCCTACGTGACTAAACAATCGATGTGCCGCTGTCATTTGTTTGATATTCCATTCAAACGTCTTAATTTTTACAGCGTTAATTATACGTTTGTTTAATTAATTTCTAAAAATCACACTTCAGTTTACAAGGCTGATGCATTCCCTGCCTTGAAATATACCTTCGATTTATTATCCTATATTTTAAAGGAATTGTCACTGATGTACCAGAATCTTATCGTCTAATTTGCATATTCCATATACTCCTATATAGGCTACTGCTGAGTTAGAAATTCTTACAACTGGCAATATGTCCACCACTATGGAGTAATGTGAAACGAGAGGGGCCGGGTTCTAATCCTGGTTGGGACAAGTTACCTTATTGAGGCTTTCTCTATGAAAATTTTACTGCTGATGCCTTATTGTCTTAAAATTTTTGAGCGCCTGTTTAGAAAGTGTAATTCATGGAAATAATAAATTATGACTCTCCAGCGTATCCACACCTGTGGAGTAAAGGTTAGCGTGTCTGACCGCGAAACCAGGTGGCCCGGGTTCCAATCTCAGTCGAAGCAAGTTATCTGGTTGAGGTTTTATCCGGAATTTTCCCTCAACCCAATATGAGCAAATGTTGGGTAACTTTCGGTGATGGACTCCGGACTCATTTCACCAGCATTATCAACTTCATTTCATTGATACGTTAAATAACCTAAGATGTTGATACAATGTCGTAAAATGACCTAATAAAGAATGACCTTTCCGCGTGTCGTGGACTAAGGCATCCTACCTAGGATTCGTGTTACGGAATGCGCGCTAGTTCCAGTTCTCTTTGAGGGAAGAAATTTTCTCATGAAATTTCGGCCAGTGCATGGGACCGGTACCCACCTAGCATCGTGGTGTATTTGGAGAGCTGTGATAGATAGCGAAATCCGGTTACACCTATCAGCTATAACGGCTGGGGGGGATCATCGTGCTAGTCACACGATACCTCCGTTATAGTTGGATGATCGTTCACCTCTGCAAATACTTGTAGACGTGAGGCCAGCAATAGGCAGGTTGGTCCTAGCTCTTAATGCGCTATTTCCCCGCGTATGTACTTTATTTTTAATAAGTTATGAGTTTCTTTGTATCGACTACTCTTTAATAAAATGCACAAGAAAGTTTTTATTTAAGTGACCTGAAACTAGAAGTCAGCAATCAACGTGGTACTGTAGATAAGCTGTAAAAATTGCGTGCTTCTAGCTGTCTTAGTTTCTAAGAAATGGTACATATGTATTGAATTTTTAACTTCCCAGAAAATGGGCGACAAGGTAAACACTAGAAAAATTTAATTTTTTAAGGAGGTAGGTACAGCTTACAGCAGTAAAATTTTTGGAATTATTGAACATTTTTTTCTCCATTACTGTATCTTGTACAATAATGAAAATTAGTATGTGCAAAACATTGTCCTACTGCTATATGAAAGAAATATTTTTATGCTCGACCATACCGAAATGTAGTAATTATACACCTGGTAGCAGTCCTTTAATGCATGTCATTAAAGTACAGGTGTTTTCAGCCAATTACAACTCACCTTACAGGTGTTCAGCCAATAACAAGTCAGCTCTGTACCGTTATAAAACCGGAAGTATAGATTATTCTCGGATATGCAATCGAAAGAGAATTAGCGAAAAGTCACGCAGGCTGGAAATCCAATACTGTCGCAGAAGGTTATGTTCTGTTACTATAATAATTAACGTTAATTGTAAATAATATTCAAATAAATTCGATTTGTCATCTCGTTTTTCAATGTCGAATTCAATAATCAAGATTATACCAAGTTTAACGGGATTACACAAGGTTAATGACATTATTGTTCCTCGGAAAAAATCAATACTTTCGCGTCTGCGCACATCTCACAATTCACTACCTAGAACAAGGTCACTTCCGATCTTGTCAGATACAAATAATATGTATACATCTGAATAATTTCAAGTTAGAAATATGGTCGAGCATAAAAAGTAGTATGAAACTCGCCTATAATGGTAATTAAGAAGCTCGTATGAAAATTATGAAACTCGCTTGCGCTCGTTTCATGAACATCCATACTCGCTTCTTAATTACTATCATTATAGGCTCGTTGCATAATGTACTATTACGATTTAAAAAAAAGTATGGTGGCAGTTCAGGGTGTGCAGTGTTGAACCGTTTCTGTCATAACTCATAAACTTGTTAACTTTTCATGTTCTCTCTCTTTATTTGATTGCTGAAAAATCACGTTTACAATACCATGCTCTTTCAACTACATTCCTTTACAAATATTTTTTTTTTAATTTTGTGCTAGAAGAGAATACTGATATTTGACCATTTTTTAAATGAACTTATTTTTCATCAGACAATCTATCTAAGGCAGAGAAGTGATCAGTAGATATGACATGCATAAATACACAGAAAAAATTTCATCACAGAATGTTCGATAGTTTTTTAGTTATGAGGGAAACACTTCATCACTGCACAGAGAACTGCCACCATTTTGAATTTTGAAAAAAAAATGTAAATAATTTTTTTAATCCTAAAAATATTTTTATGCTCGACCATGCCGAAATGTAGTAATTATACACCTGATAGCAGCCCTTTAATGGACCTCATTAAAGTACACCTATTCATTAAAGTTCAGGTGTTCCACCAATCAGAAAACACCATTGTAGCAATATGAAAGCGCAAGTATCGATTATCCTCGGATATGCAATCGAAAGACAACTAGCGAAACGTCATGGAGGCTGGAAATCCAATACTGTCGCAGAAGGTTATGTTCTGTTACTATAATAATTAGTGTTAATTGTAAATAATATTCAAATAAATTCAATTTGTCATCTCGTTTTTCAATGCCTAAATCAATTTCAAGGTTATATCAAGATTAATATTTATTTTACTCTCTAGATTATATCAAGGTCAATGACATTTGTTTCTCGGAAAAAATCAATATTTTCGCGTCTGCGCACATCTCACAATTTACGAGATATTGCACAAGGTCAGTTCCGCTCCCCAGTTAGATAAGAATAACATGAATACTCATGTATAATTTCAAGTTAGGAATATGGTCGAGCATAAAAAGTCGTATGAAACTTGCCTATAACGGTAATTAAGACGCTGGTATGAAAATTATGAAACTCGCGCTCGTTTCATAAACATACTCGCGTCTTAATTACTACCATTATAGGCTCGTTGCATAATGTACTATTTTCATATAATAGAAGGACAGTATTTTGAACATATTAATTTTCATTATTGTACAAGATACAGTAATGGAGGAAAAAAATATTGAATATTTCCAAAATTTTACTGCTGTAAGCTGTACTTCACCCCTTAAATACACAAAATACTAAACTCGTTTCGAAAATGCACAACAAAGTCAGCCATTACGGTCTTAAGAAATGCTGATAACTTATTAGCCCTAAACAGATATGCAGGTATAAAGCACGCCAAACCATGATCTTATATATGAGTACCAAATATTTTCAGAGATATTATATTTTAATGAAACTAGTGGCTTGTGCAGCAAATGCTGCAAACTAAGTTCATTAGACGTTCAAATAAAAATTTTTCAGATTTATTTTCAATGGAGAATACCAGACATTTTGAAAGTTATTTGCTTCCATAATAATGAAACATTCTCCCTCTGAATGGTTTTTTTATGCCAAATACTTTTTCTTGAACCTATCCACCTTCAATTTTTCAGTTTCAACGTGAAAACGCAAGTAACAATGTCAGGACTATCAGTGGGTTTTTCATGTGGAAGCAAAGAAATAGTTATTTCAGGTCATTGTGGATTGTAGGCGAAAGTTAAAAAAGTCAGGTTTGCTATGCTTTCGAACAATAGATATAGCATCTTAGTATAGCTGCTGCATGGAGAGCTTCAAATATGGAGGGTAAAATAATTGTATCCTATCCTGCTAAATGATCTTGCTGAAATGATCAGGAGGCTACAAAATTTTCTAGGCCTCTTATTTTATCAGTAAGTATGAGTAATACCTTGTGGTCTTTCCTTAGGAACTGAAATTTTTGCGCTCTCTCGAGCCAATACTGAAGAGAATGACGCATATAAATATCTACACCACACCGCCATTAAGTATATGGCCGCCACTTAGTAAATTAGAGAAATGAAGATCTAATTTAAGATATTTCTCTCCAAAACGTTTCACTTTCATATCAATATAGCGTTAATATGTATAATTAATGAAAAATAATCACATCATGGCATTAACTATAATAATTTCTAATAGTAATAGTGTCATCAAACCACCTCAAGTTTTGTAGATTTTAATATCCAATACACAGCTGTACTCAGAAAATTACACACCGCAGAATCACACCTATAAATTATTTTTATACGTTACCAAAAAATTACACAAATGAAGATCGACATATTGGCATTATGATGTGAAAAATCTGAGCCATCTGAACTCTATGTCAGAAATCTTGTAGGTCATGGCCTTCGTGTAATAGTCTATTGTTTATTGTAGTGTGTGTTTTGTTTTATTCTGAAATGCAATTAATTAGTTCTCAAAACTGACGAAAGATGGATTTTGGAAAATAGGAAAATGATGTAGGAAAATTGATATTTCACTGAAAACCACTATATTTCTGAAAAACTTTGGGTCCCAAGCTTCAAAATGAGGGTTCATTTATTAAAATCCGTTCAGCCGTTTTCCCGGTAATTTCCATTACCAGTTCAAATTATATATATAGATAGTGTTGGATGAGAAAGAATTGTTTGGCACATATAACGTAGTACCGGTACGTAATTTGCAAATTACTGATGATTCAAGACAGATTAAGGGGATGAAGCTTGGAGAAGTCGTGACCAGAATTGAGACATTATCAGTCATTTTCTACTATAAAGATCATTAAGGTCTACAATGTTGGCATTAATGAAAAGACTGTCAATGCGGCAATTGCAAAGTTTTCTTTTCACCTTGTATTACCAACTCGAGAAAATGATAATTCTTAAACTTTAACTGGCAGTTCCCCTTCCTGTTGCGTTGCTATGGTTACAACATTGCTGTACTCGTATCGTTTCCTAACAGGTCCGAACCTTAGTTCTGTGCAACTGATGGCTGGCTGGAGTATGGGCATCACTGACTAATTTCGGAGAAGCGTCTTACGACACAAATGAAGGACCGGCTTACGTAACACGGGCAAACTTTCTACACCGCGAATCTCTTGCTTACATAATAATTAAATTAAATTAATTGTAAAACAAGCAAATACATAATCCGTTGGCATGCAGCGATATTAAGTTTACATGCGTTTTAAATTTCTTGCCCTCAGATCTTTCAGTGGTATCACCTGCGGAAGAGGGAATGAAAGTGGCTCTCACCTCGTTCAGAAATGTTTGTCAGTGGCTTCTTTGAAGGTTGTTTTTCAGGTTCGTAACAGTTATGATCATGAGAATAAAAGAATGATGTTGGATATTTCGACTTCTTTGTGCTATGATGAGAACCTCAGAGCTCTCAAAATTTCTATAAGCTTAAAGAATGCTATGAATTTCAATACAGTGTTCGTCGCTGAAATAATTTTTTTCATTTGTATTTATGTTGCCTTTCTCTGAAACAGTATAGTTAGTTCTGATTATCATATTGCGCAAGTTTATTGAATGCACATACCTATATTTAAAACCTTGAAGCTTTTGTCATCTAGTCTGCTGTCAAAAATCTTAAAGTTAGAATTTATAAAACAGTTATATTACCGGTTGTTCTGTATGGTTGTGAAACTTGGACTCTCACTTTGAAAGAGGAACAGAGATTAAGAGTGTTTGAGAATAAGGTTCTTAGGAAAATATTTGGAGCTAAGAGGGATGTGAAGTTACAGGAGAATGGAGAAAGTTACATAACGCAGAACTGCACGCATTGCATTCTTCACCTGGCATAATTAGGAACATTAAATCCAGACGTTTGAGATGGGCAGGGCATGTAGCACGTATGGGTGAATTCAGAAATGCATATAGAGTATTAGTTGGGAAGCCTGAGGGAAAAATACCTTTGGGGAGGCCGAAACGTAGATGGGAGGATAATATTAAAATGGATTTGAGGGAGATGGGATATGGTGATAGAGACTGGGTTAATATTGCACAGAATAGGGACCGATGGCGGTCTTATGTGAGGGCGGCAATGAACCTCCGGGTTCCTTATAAGCCATTTGTAAGTAAGTACCTAAGTAAATGTATTTGTTGCTAATCAAGTGTTACGTTCATTAGCCAGGTTTATTTAGCATGGTTTGAGGGAAGAGGATGGTAAATTTCTAATCTATTTGTTATTTATTTAATACTTTAAATTTTATGGTACGTCACAGTTAAGTGAAACCTTAAATTCACTGCCAAAAGTGTTTTAAAATTGAAGGGGAGCCCAAATTTAACAAAAAATCTCGCATAGGTATTTACAAAAATTGATATAACTCAGTAAGTTTTTAAGATATTCACAAAAGTCTTTCATCATTTTACTCACAAAAAATCAACGTGCAATTTGTCTTGCTTAGAATTTTAATATTTCACCTGGATACAATTATACAAGCTTATGAATATAATTAATTATAATTTTGTGGTCAGTGATTTACATATTAGACATTATTTTCACGTGTACAAAAATATCACAATTCTAATCTATACAAAAGTTGACTTACAGTCTGCTAAATTTATGTTCAAAATTGCATGAACTTCCCTTTAGTAGTCCCTGAGTTATATCCATTTTTGCAAGTACAGTGCCAGAAAATCAAACTTGCTGGAAATCAACAAACGACGCGGCGTGGAATTTAACATCACAGCACGTAGGCCATTTAAAAATAGCAACTGTAATCGTGCAAGATGGCCAATAAATTAATATATATTGCGTTCTACACATATCAAAGAACAATTTTAGGCAGAGCTGGCAAAATATAAGGTGCAATTGATGCATCCTCCATGACAACAAAATGACAAGGTAGGGAGAAGAAGATAAACATTGAGGGGATGTTATATCAGCTTATAGGGTAGAGTAGCATAAATGGCACCGCTTCCTAAATGGCACCACTGCTAGTTTAAAACAAGTTACTGTAGTAGCTGTAGCATCTAGTGGTATTGTTACAATCTACCATATGAACTTCCACCATGTCACTTGATTTCTGCCACTTCTTTGTGCTAGCAACGTGGTGATAGAGTATTTAATATAATCGCTCAGGTGGATGTAAATTTAGCTAACATTTTGTAACTAAATAACGGATTTGTATGCAAAGGAATCCATAATCTTAAGATGTTATTGGTTAAAAGAAATATTAAAGAATATTTAACTTAGTACGATTTTCGAACATGTGGTGATTAAAGGCTAGAATGAAGGAAATAATAACTTATGACGTAGTTTCTTAATTCGCACCACTTTGTAGGTGCCTAATTCGCACCGCTGCGATATGAGCAACTGTAGCAATTCTAGCCGTACAAAAGAAGGCCCAAAAATTTTAACTGAACGAGGAATGCATCAGGTGGGTGCAGTATCAAGTGGTGAAAAAGGCGTTAATACAACAAGTGTGTGTTGTACAAGCGCACCAGGTATTTTGTGCCACCTATGAAAATTTTTAAACGTCAAACAGTGCATCCTACATTATCAGCTGGTGTTCTCCCAGGATCGTTTTTTGTTTGCTCTGATTGAGGTTACATCAACAGTGAACTATTTGTCGAATAGCTCAAACATTTTATTTGCCACTCAAACCTGCCATAGAAAAAAGTGCTGTTTCTGTATGTCCACCTATACGAACCATTCCAAAAATTTAGAAGCTAGATTATCTCGGGAAAATGATATGCTCCTATTTCAGCTTCCTCGTCATAATACTCAGAGGCCCAGCCTTTAGATGTTTCTATCTTCAAACCATTTCAGACAGCTAAATCATGAAGCAGTTCTTAGGTGGCTTCGAGATAATCGTGGAGAAAAGGTGACGCAGTTTACAGTTTGAACTTCCTGGTGAAGCCCATAGCAAATATGTAACAATAAAAAACGCATTCAGGAAGTTTAAATGTTAAGGTAATTGATGCTCTATTTTTTTTCAATTTCCTTTGAAGATGTGTTACTCTCTTTCATTAATTTCAATAAACTTGTAATTTGCATTTATTACATTATTCATATTAAATACTGTTCAATATATTCAATATTAAAAGCTTTCCTTCTTCCTGTTCCCTGCAGTTAAAGAGGTGCGATTTAAGAAACCGCAGGTGCTATTTAGGAATCTAGTTGCCTAAATGGCACCACTGACAAGTGTTTCGAAAATGTCATTCTACTTCAAAAATATTAAATCAAATTCAAGAATTCTTTTTTACATGAAAGGTAAATGTTCTGGGAATGTATTTCTGTAAAGGAATGCAGAAAATAAAAATTGTACTGTTCAATAAAAATTATAAATGCTAAAATGGTGCGATATACGCAACCTTACCCTAATCTGAGTCGTAGAACGCAAAATTTCATTTTCCGAAATTCTATGTCTTCTGATATAGTTACTGATTGATCTTCATTAGCTAGCTCGAGATAAATAAGATTACAGAATCAATATTCCTGTAAGAAGGAATAGTTTATGAACTCTAGTATAAAATTATTCTTACAATAAAGTCGAGAATCCAAATTCAATAACAGTAATTTTTTCCATTTGAATTATAATTAAATCAGCATTACAATTAATAACATTTTCTCTTCTTTTTAAACGATTTGTCTGCACTCTTTTCTTGATTCCTTCCATTTCTCTATGGCTTCATCTCTGTTTAAATTAAACCAGAGAAAAGGTGTCTATGCGTGTTATCATGTATTTTGTCATTGTTACTACGCTGAAAGGTGGACATCTTTTTGGCGTTATGAGATTGCTAAATAATACTGAAATGACAATACCGTTTTCATAATAACGTAGAAAACATAAATAACTAAATCTGTAAGCAAGCGGGTTGGCTCAGATGAAAGCGTTTGAGACTCTCAGTCGGGAGGTCCCGGGTTCAAACTCCGTGGCCGGTCAATCTGGGTGGGGTTTTTAATGCTTTCTCTCGGTCACAAAAGCAAATGCCGGATTGGGAATTTACGTACTATGATTCATCACCGACTCAATAACCAATATCATAAACATTAATCAAAATCTAAAATTAGTTACAGGAACATAAATCATCTACAAGACACAATAAAAACAGGAACTCAACAATAGTGACATAGTATAGGCTACCCAAAGATCTCAAACATACGATTATGAGCGTGTGTATACAGGGTGTTTCATGAAGATTGTGCAATACTGTAGGATGTGATTTCTGGCATCATTCTGATGAAGAAAGTTCATATAAACATATGCCAAATTTTTTAAATTGAGTTATGCCCTACTGAATGTTAAACATAAACGTAGATATTATGAAGGTTAAGCATTTAAATTATTTACAACAATGGTACTGGGTGTATTATAAATTCATCAAGAAACATTCACTTTATTACTCACCTGAAAAATCTGCATTAAAGCCGGTTTTCAAAGCCCCACCTTCTGCAGTAATACACGTAGCCGCCCTAGTGTGAACTGCGCGCGTCGCATTCCCTAACTTTCGTTGTTCGGATGCTAGATAAATACGTTGTACTGTGTTGAGTTATCTCTAACCTTGAACCTGACGTCACGAGATTTTGTGTCGCTGCTATCAGCTGTATTGTAACACATACAGCTACAGAGGTCCAGAGAGAGAGAGAGAGTTCACAAGAATGCGTGTTACGGAAGAAAGAAACGTGATTTTATCCGAAACTATTCAAAATCGGACACATGTATATAGAAACTTTTTTCATCAGAATGATGTCAGAAATCACATCCTAGAGTATTGCACAATCTTGTGAAACACCCTGTATATAAATCCCTCAAGGGTAGCTGCTCCTCAGTAAGGGTTGCCAAAGGATACAGCATACTAAACAAATAAAAATAAACATTTGTATTATAAGTATTTTGATTATTTTCAAATGAAAACTACCCTTGGGAAGGTACGTTTATTCAATAATTGGCCTATTAGTAATCAGATACATATAGAGTAATTTAAGTGTACAGGTGATTACGTAAAATCTGAACAGAATATTTCATTACGTCTATAGCAATAATTTTCTCTAACTTACAAGTTATTCTTAGCTTAGAAAAGGACTATATATATATATATATATATATATATATATGGGTTGTTATATACAATAGAAGTGATTTAATACAGTTATATGAACACTTTTTAATGATTGAATAAAATTAATAAAATCGGTTAAAAACCAGACATGTTTCGGAGGAATGCTCCTCCATCTTCAGTGGTAGTACCACGACGCTGGTACAGTTGTTCGATCGTCTTCCTTAAGCTACGTTACGCGGTCGAACATCTGTACCAGCGTCGTGGTACTACCACTGAAGATGGAGGAGCATTCCTCCGAAACATGTCTGGTTTTTAACCGATTTTATTAATTTTATTCAATCATTAAAAAGTGTTCATATAACTGTATTAAATCACTTCTATTGTATATAACTATTCCATTCATGAACACTGTTGTATCTGACCTAACTTACGTAATTTAATTATATGGGTTGTCTTCAATTGTCCACAGGGAACCATTATTTATAAAATAGGAGACAACTATAACTGGACTAAATGTCCTTGGAGCAATTATGTACTGCTATAAAATGAGAAATTTTGATTTATTTTTACTCAATAACGTTGCTTATGAATACAACACCAGAAACAAAAATAATTTGCCGTCTAATTTCTGTAGAAATTTCTCAACTAAAAACAGATTTCAGGAAATCAGAATCAGATTGTTTAGTGTGTTGCCTAATCACATCAGAAATATTGAAACCAGTACTTTTAAATTAGCTATCAAAGACTTGATAATTAATTATCCTTTTACGATTTTAATGATTAAAATGAATTGTCTAGGAATTATATTTTTTAGAATTAAGAGAACTTGATCCTGAAATATGACTAAAATTGATTTTAAAAAATATTTTTTTAAATCTGTCAAGAAAATGTTGACCTTCGTTTAAAAACATAACTTTCTAGCATTGTCATTCTCTTTATGTACCTCAGCGGCCAGATTTTAAGTTTAGAACTCTGAGATTTAAACATTGGCTGCCCACAGCTTGCACTCCACTTTTTTCAACATTTTACAGTATAAAAATTCTATAGTGTCCACAAATTGTCTTTGATTAACAAAAATATTTTACTGTACCTATATTAGGAATAAACCAATAAAACAAAACTTTACTAATTTATTTTTCATATTCAAATACGGAAAAAGAAAAAACTGACACATAAAATGAGCAAACTATAACTCTTATTCTTAGACATTAACTACAAAATAATATATATATATATATATATATATATATATATATAAAATTTCATACACATATTAGTAAGGAACGGATTTCTAGGTGCCAAAAAAGAAAGATTTAGGACTTCATAAAATTCAGTTTAGGGTGTTTAGCAGTTTACGAAAAATTAACAATTAATAATGTTAGTAAATATTACATTTTAGATGGAATTTATGTACAAAGAACTGCTGGTGTTGACAATAAGTGCTGCTGAACTGAAAAATCAAATTTCATCAGTGAAAGAAACTGATTGCTGATTGGTCAGTTTCATTTCGTATAACGAGGGTGCGTTGACGTGAAAACTAATTTGTAAACTCTCACCAAACCTGAACAACCTACCACCCCTTTTATACAAGGATGGATTTTTCCAAACGAACTTCGATTCCAGGAAATTAGGTAAAATCACAGTCTAGCATATACAGTCACGAAGGTCAATACGTAGTAAATATGCATACATAGATAGTTGCTCACCGCTAAGATCGCTAATATAGTCTCATTACAGACAATGCGAAATAGTACCGGCACAGTCTATTGTTTCTAGCACCCTCAAAACTCAAGCTTCGTGACTGTATATAGTAGACTGTGGTAAAATCTTCTTCCCTCTCCTTCTCAGAACTATAAGAAACAAACTTACAAGACCAGTGTTTGTCTGTAAGATATTTTATTTTTATACTATAAGTAGCATTTGTATAGTTTTGGTGCATTTTTTTAATTTCTAATATCAGTATTTTTATTTTAAATATACACAAAATACTAAAGAAGGGCGCTCTTTAAGCACAATTATCAGTTTTAGAAATTTATAGAAATTTAGCAGTATTAAATAAATATAAATGCCAACAAGACGAAGACCATGGTCATAGGAAGAAAAGTAAAGAAGATAAACTTGCGAATTCTAAATGAGGCAGTATAACAAGTGGACAGCTTCAAATACTTGGGGTGTACTATAAGCAGTAACATGAGCTGCTGCCAAGAAGTCAAAAGGAGGATAGCAATTGCAAAGGAAGCTTTTAATAGAAAAAGGACCATCTTCTGCGGACCTCTGGAAAAAGAACTAAGGAAGAGACTAATGAAGTGCTTTTTGTGGAGTGTGGCATTGCAAGGGGCAGAAACATGGACATCACGACGAAATGAAGAGAAACGAATAGAAGCATTTGAAATGTGGATATGGAGAAGAATAGAGCGTGTGAAGTGGACAGACAGATTAAGAAATGAAACTGTGTTGGAAAGAGTGGGTGAAGAAAGAATGATGCTGAAACTGATCAGGAAGAGAAAAAGGAATTGGTTAGGTCAATGGCCGAGAAGAAGGATCCTCTGGAAGGAACGGTGAACGGGAGAAGAGTTCGGGGCAGAAGAAGATATCAGATGGTAGATGAAATTAAGATATATGTAGATCATATGAGGAGGCAAAGAGGAAGGCAGAAAATATGAAAGACTGGTGCATGCTGGGTTTGCAGTGAAAGACCTACCTTTGGGCCGAAAACTATGAATGAATTAATGTTTCTTTTAGGCGTTTTAGATCCTATAGAATTTTAATAGGGTGATCCTGTGTACATGAAACTTAGATATATCTGAATAACATAGGTACGTCTAGATCGTAGTAAACAAAACAGGTATGTGACTAGAAATTCGTTCCCTACATGTTAATAAGGTAACATATAATACAACCGTTGGAACATTTTAAATCAGCTGCTATTAAAGAATACTAAAATTTCAATAAAATGAATAATAATACTTACTTACTTACAAATGGCTTTTAAGGAACCCGAAGGTTCATTGCCGCCCTCGCATAAGCCCGCCATCGGTCCCTATTCTGTGCAATATTAACCCACTCTCTATCATCATATCCCACCTCCCTCAAATCCATTTTAATATTATCTTCCCATCTACATTCGGCCTCCCTAAAGGTCTTTTTCCCTCCGGCCTCCCAACTAACTCTATATGCTCTTCTGGATTCGCCCATACGTGCTACATTCCCTGCCCATCTCAAACATCTGTATTTAATATTCCTAATTATGTCAGGTGAAGAATAGAATGCGTGCAGTTCTTTGTTGTGTAACTTTCTCCATTCTCCTGTAACTTCATCCCTCTTAGCCCCAAATATTTTCCTAAGAACCTTATTCTCAAACGAAAATGAATAATAATTCTGGTACAAAACTGAAATTTGGTAAGTAATACCAGGCAAAATTTACAGAAATATGGGTTAACATTTATGGAATTTTCATATTTCAGGACAGAGTCATTTTAAGTATTAATTCTTTGAACCAAGTTTCATTCATTTGACTGTACCAAACTTTTGTAAAACATTTTGACAAAAGTGTAATCGAACAATTGAGTAACCATGATATATCGAAGAGGAATAGTGTACCAACTGAAGAATTGTGATCACAAAGGACTTAACTACTAGAATAAAATACGTTTCTACGTCATTTAGACCACAGCAGTTGATACATCGTGATGCTGCGTATCTCCCGCTTCCTCCGGGTTGAGCCGCAGCGTGTGAGAGATGCCGTGACGTCAGCTTCACTTTCACCGTGCGTGAAGCTCGAGTATATAAGAACGGAGATGGCAGAGAACCCACATCAACCCTGGATACACGAGCTCTGTGGTCAGTGATGAACCGTGTGCTGTCTGCTTGTTTCTAACACACCCGGTAACGCCATCTAACGCATCTGTGCTTGTGTTCGCAGGTTGCAGAACCATCGCTGAAGATGGTGTCGTCCTTCAAGATGGTGAGTGATCCTTGTATAAGTTAAAATGTAAATTTAAACTCAGGTTCACGGTGCGGAGGTCTGTCGAATAATTTTTTAACATCGCTGTGGAGAAACGGTTAGCATGTCTGAACGTGGAACGAGCGGGCCCGGGTTCAAATCCCGGTTGGCTTTTTCGGGGTTTTTCTTCCTTTTTCCTGGGTAACTTTCGGAGTTTGATACTGAATTCATTTCGCTGACATTATCACCTTCATTTCATTCAGAAGCTAGACGACCATCACAGTCGATAAAGTGTCTTAAAATAAAGCAACTAAAAATAATAATTTTACTTCTACATTTCTTATTCTGATTTGTTCATCTTCAACAGCTGTAAGTGTTGAAAACAATTTACTGGATTTACATCTGAAGAAGTTACCTTTTCGAAGGGCCCCATTTTCCAGAAATCCTTATAAAAATATTAGCATTCCTTCTAAAAGAAAGAAACTGTTTCGAATGATAGATAAACTTAATTTTTCCCTTTACAACTATGTGTTAAACTGATTTCATTGTTATTTATTCAATCCTTTATCATTAGTAAAGTAATACTCCTCTTCAACAGCTGTAAGTGTTGAAAAAAATTTACTGGATTTACAGTCTGAAGAAGTTACCTTTTCGAAGCGCCCCATTTTCCAGAAATCCTTGTAAAATATTAGCATTCCTCCTAAAAGAAAGAAACTGTTTCGAATGATAGATAAACTTAATTTTTCCCTTTACAACAATGTGTTAAACTGATTTCATTGTTATTTATTCAATCCTTTATCATTAGTAAAGTAATACTCCTCTTAAATAGAAGTGATTGAAATAATTAATTGATTAACTAGTGGACTTACTAGTGTTAATTATGTAAGATTTGTTCGGCTTACAGCTGTTTCAGTACTTCACGCACCATCCTCACATGAGGATGGTGAGGATGGTGCGTGAAGCACTGAAACAGCTGTAAGCCGGACAAATCTTACATAATTAACACTAGTAAGTCCACTAGTTAATCAATTAATTATATTCAAGTGTTAAAAGTAGTGTACGCAAGATTCAAAATTATTGAAATAGATTATTCTTATTCAAACAAAATTTTGAACATAATGATAAGAAATTTTACTAAGCCTTTCAACAATTGTTATGGTCGAGGGCGGAACTCCGGAACAGTGCTTAAAGGAATTGTAGTAAACTTATGAAAAAATATGTAATATTTTTTGCTCAAAATTTCTTAGATATTAGTTCTTGCAAGCTTCAATTATGAAGAAGTAAACAATATTTTTAGCATAAAAATGTTGCAAATTTCTTCATAAGTTTACAATAAATTAATATACAAAAAATTCTATTGTGTTTCGGTAAAGAGAGGTGTCATGAAAATGAGTTTTGAGATAAATTAAAATTAAACTTCGGACCTTTTAGCAAGTAATTTTCCACACAAATAAAACGCATCAAATTCTAGTATTATTTTATTTTTTTGTACACTCACTTGTAGAATTTAACTAGTTTATTCACATGGGGAACAAAACTCCGTTTGCACAAAAAATTAAAACCCACTTTACCCGAACACCATCGAATTTATCTGGGCACTACAGTTCATATTATACTTCGTAGATATGGCTGTGTATTTTTTCTCAATTTTTGAATTCGTAACTTTAGACACAAATGTTTAACACGTTACAAACTTTAGTCCCGTAAATATTTGCTTTCATAAATTCAATGTCAGTTATTTTTAAGCTGGTAATCTATAATTAGCATTAACTAATTTTTACACAAAATAATAGACTTTTATTTAGGATTACATTTTCTGCTACACTGTAATCTGTAAGTTGTACATTACGCGCCTTTCTTCTTTAGTACGTCTCAAAATGTCTTATACTAGATAGACTACATCTAATGGTGGAGTTGTATGAAGAATATTTACATAGATTTATTATACAGGACGAATCGTTAGTAATGTCATTAATTTGAGGGTGTTATTCTTTGAGATATTTCAAACAAAACGTATAATGCAGTTTTGCTCGTATTGCTTTCTTTTCGAGATAAAAATTGTTTTACATCAAACATTTCTTAGCGTGTTTTGGTAAAGCCATTGATTTAATTCCCAATATGCTCAGTCAATTTAAGAGAGCAGTGTATTATGATAATAAATGATAGAAACAATTTTATTTTTGTCCTTTATGCAGAAATTTGATCAGAACAAGTGTATTATTTCAAAAGAAAAGTTACATTTTGTTCGGATGAAATTTCTGCACATTTAAAGGACGAAACTAAAATTCTTTCAATCATTTATTATCATAATACACTGCTCTTCTTAAACTGACTGAGCGTATTGGGAATTAAATCAATGGCTTTCCTATGAAATGTTTCATATAAAACATTTTTTATCCCGTAAAGAAAGCAAAAAAGAACAAAACTGAATTAAACTTTTTTGTTTGAAATATCTCAAACAATAAACCCTTAAAAGTAATGACATTAATGTATATGAGGTTTACAAGTAACAGCACAAACAAATGCAAATTAAAAGCAATAAAAGTTTAATATTCTGCGAAGATATCATATTCGAGAAAAGCATACAAAAGAATAATGGGCACACATTCTACTTTTTCTTGATCCTCAGCAATTCTCTATTTACCTCTTTTAATTACAATTTTATGCATATAACATCTTATTTAAAATGCATAAATTATTTTAAAATGGTGATATGACAAAATTTCACTAATGAAGCTATAATTGGATGAAAATTGCAGGTAAATTGAAGTGCTCGAAGAAAACCTACTTAATAGTCAGTGTCTTCCATCAGTCACATCATATAATATTCTGATGGCTGAACTGTGTAGTAATATTGTGTAAATATTGAGGTTCTTTATCGTAAATATATTGTTTTGCACTTGAGATAGGACAAATTTAATAGGCTACAACTATTTTTAAAAGAGACAATCATCAGATTAAAAAAATGACTGTAGTGAATCTGATATATTTCATTCAGACACGGAGATCGTGAAAACAAGTGAGAAACGCGTTCGTACTTGACCTTCCAACACTTCTGTGAATGAGGAATCCAGTCGGGGAAGGTAATTGTGGTAATGAATGACAACGGTGAGAGTACAATCACGACTTGGTCCCCACTCTCGTTAGCAAGATCTTCTCTGCTACTTTTTTAAATTCTTCATACGCAATCCTCTTGATTTATTACATGATTTCACACAGAAGAGTATGTCATTATTTTCAGAATTGCCTGCTATTATAATGTCTTTCTAATCTTACCTACTTGCAGTTACTTTCCTTCTCTTTAAACTACGATAAAATTTACTACTTTGACGATTAATTATTAGAGAATTGAATGTCAATGACTTCACACACCAGAAGATCGGAATAAAGTGTCTGAGAGTCTAGGTGGGACATATGAAAATAGCCAAGATGTGAAGTGAATTTACGCGGATTCCTACAGGTTCTTTCCCCATTCCGATTGTCTTCTTCTTCTTCTTCTTTCTCTTTTGCAGTCAAGCATCGGGGTGACCTCTTCCTATCCATTTCTGCCACTCCAGTCTATCCTTACACAATCTCTTTATTTCTCCAATTGTCTTTCCACGCCATTTTTTCCTTGTTAGGAGAGAGGGAACATCCCACGCACTAAGACCTGAGGTCTATTGTACACCCCGTGTATGGGATGAGTTGCGTGCCCACCGATCCTCTACGCGCACCGACCTAACCACTTGACCCCCTTAACGACCGGTCCCTACAGGCAACAGAGTTCATATACCATTCCTGCTTCGGCAACCTCCCCAAGGCTCCCTTAACGGTCCGAGACGGTCTGCCCCGGTTCCGTTGCAGAAGCTATCCATCATCACTTGAATACAATCCACGAGGCCGGTCGAGAGAGCCAGCAGCTTCGGAGGGCCGCCTGTAGAGCGATCTGAAAACAAGAAGAAATAACGGGATGATGAATGGAAGGATGATAGGGGAGGAAAGGAAGTGGCTAAGATGAGTGGGGTTCCAATCACCTGATAAAGTTACCTGATATTCATCCATAGAAGTGAGGGGAAAAAACCGACCGGGAATCGAACCCGGACCCGCTGGGTTCGAAGTTAGTCTCGCTAACCCCTCAGCCAAAACGGCTTTCCACGTCTTTGTCCAAATCTCTCAATTCTGTCCCCCTATGTTATGTGGGGTCTTCCTCGCCAAATCTTCCTTGTGCTTTCATTTGAAATATTTTTTTCGCTTTTCTTTCCTCTCACATTTTTAGAACATGGTCGTACCACTTGTTCCTCTATCATCAAACTCTTCGCCTTCCTTTGACCAGCTTCTTCTCAAATTCTTTCATTCGTAAGCAAGTAATGGAGCATACTCGACTGTTCGTCATTCACCCACATGTAGACCAGTATACCGAAAGAGTCGTTGCTAGGGTGCGCTATAGGAGGCTGGTCTAGGCTATGCCCAGGATGAGGTGAGATGATGGAGAATGTTCATGACGAAACAAAAACAGTTTATGAACATTATGAAACAAGCCAATTCCGGAGGCCATGACTTCGTATGCATATGTGCTATCCATATTTTCAATTTATAAATTCTATAGATTCAGGTAACTAGTGTCCATACCTGTAGAGTAACGGTTAGCGCGTCTGACCGCTAAATCAGGTGGCCCGGTTTCGAATCCCGGTCGGGGAAAATTACTTGGTTGAGGTTTTTCCTGGGTTTTCCCTCAACCCAATATGAGCAAATGCTGAGTAACTATCGATGCTGGACTCCGGACTCATCTCATCGGCATTCAGACTCAAAATAACCTGAGATGTTGATACAGTGTCGTGAAATAACCTACTTTAAAAAGATAATTAAATATATAGTTTTTAAAACTGTTTCCTCTTTTCTGCTACAATGCACTTACCGTAAGTATATCTATCGCAATAAACTATAATTTACACTATACTGGGTGTTCATTTAAAAGTGTGTCATGACGTCACTGTTGTGAGTCAGCGATTTGAAGCGAGTTTCAGCTTTTATGTCAGAGAAGTTGCCTATTAATCAAGGCGTTCAATCTGAACTTGAGAACGTGTACGGTATAACTTGAACGTCGTAGCAACAGATGGCGGTCTGTACGGTCTGTGTGCTACCATAACCTCTTTCGAAGTGTGTTTTGCGCGAACAAATCGTACTCAGGGTATTTGTTATCATCGGTAACGGCAACATTCCACAACACAAATCAAATGCTTCGTGTCCATGTTGACCGTCGAAGTTAATGTCAACAAATACGTAAGTAATCGTTTTAACACTCTCCACATAAAGAAAAAGCTCACCTCAGTACGTGTTTCCAAACAGTTCACATTTCCGCCACTAACGGCGTTACCGTACTATCGGTAAATACTCTTCACAATGAACCCCGTACTTGCTAGGCAACTTCTCTGGCACATAGGTAATATGCCTTTGCGGAAGAGTAGGAAGATTGAATTCTCTAGACTCATCGGCTAGCTACATGACGGCATACAGCGAGCCATGACACACTTTGAACTGAACACGCAGTAGTATTATTCAAAACTAATTTAATCGTATTATATTTCTAAACATCTGGTCACTACTTCAATTCAATAAACGCTGAACAGGAATGAAGCTTCTCCTATAATCCGTGTACTCATATCTGCAGAACAAGATTTGAGTAATTTTTTTGTCTACTTCTCTTAGCGACACTACCTATGCCAAGTGGCAACTTCGTATAAACATGTCACTTTCAGACATTTAAAATTAATTTAAAATGAAAACATCACGAAAAGAGAATAAGACAACATTACATACAAGAAATACTCTCTCGCCCTGAGAAATGAATTTGGAATTAAACTTCCATGCATATGCAAATGCAGACGGCTTCCTGTGTTGCGACAGACGGCTTACGGAATCTCGCTCGTATCTGCCGGTCGTGCCCCCCCCCCCCCGAGCTCTGAGAAGCGCGTGATAATGGAGGATATCCACACACGCCTCGAGAAAGCGACTCACGAACTGAGTTGTAAATCTGCCTCCCAGAGCAGAACGCTTTGTGAGCGAGGCAGTCACGGATACGGAGGACACGGGTTGGATTCCCCGTGGAGACATTCGCCATGAATTCCAAGCTGGGCTCTGTGGCCACTCACGTTTTCATCAAATGACAGCAAAGAGTTCTTCCGCGAGGATATAATGCAAGAAGACAAGAGTAAAATTTTGGAAATATTCAACATTTTTTGTGCGAGATCGTGCGTATTTGCTTGGTTTCCGCACAAAACCAATCCGCGGAAAGTCTAAAATTCCACATTCAGTATTCCCAACCTAACACACATAACAATTTCCCTCTTCATACCGCTTAAGTGACATATTGATTTTACTGCTTTAGGCTTTTAACATATTATTTTTAGAGACGTAATAATTATAAATTGGAAACTTACCACTTGCAATTTCATCTAAATTGCACTGTTAATTATTGTTTTCTTTTATATATTTGCAAAAATTAAGTAAACTCTACAACTCCACTAAAGTTACTGCATTCGTGATGCAAGTAACATTAAGGAAGCCGTGAAAAAATCAACAAACTTGCCGATGTTATTACTGCAATATGTTATATAAATAATATTGTTAAAATATTAAAATGAAAAATAAATCATTACATAACCTTACCGTTTGTTTTAAGTTCGCATTTATAGACTGGGAGAAAAAAAAGACAGACGTATATCAAGGCCTGCTGGACTATAGTAAACACAGAAAACATTTTAAAGCAACAATGTTGAAGATAGATATTTTTGTTTTGCAAATTTGCTGTCATTGAACAGAAACCAAGATGGAGATTTCATTGCAACTAATTAGAAATTCCTCTTTCAGTTATGTAATAAACGATCTTCGCACAAAATAATGTACGATACACGAGCGGTATGTTTTCTTTCAATTCTCGGAAATTAAAATAGCTCAACTACGTTCCGCTTTTTCAAACTTTTCCTCGAACATGAAAACTTCAACATACCGCTCTTGTAACGCATATTACTATTTCCTCCATTACTGTAACTTGTACAGTAATGAAAATTAGTAGACTATGTGTAAAACACTGTCCTTCTGGTATACGATACTAATATTTTTACAATTAAAAAAATTATATATATATTTTTTTTTTCAAAATTAAAATTCACTATGCAGTGATGAAGTGTTTCCCTCATAACTCAAAAAGTAGGTTATCCAACATTCTGTGATGAATTTTTTTGTGTGTATTTATGCATGTCATACCTACAATATGATGCAAAATCACTTCCTTACCTTTGATAGATTGTCTGATAAAAATAAATTCATTTTTAAAAATGGTCAAATATCAGTATTTTATTCTAACACAAAATTTAAAAAAAATATTATGTATTAAGGAATATAGTTGAAAGGCCGGGTAGCTCAGTTGGTAGAGCAGCTGGCTACGGACTGGAAGGTCCGGGGTTCGATCCCAGGTGGTGACAGGATTTCTTCTCGTTGCCAAACTTTCAGAACGGCTCCGAGGTTCAGTCAGCCTCCTATAAAATTGAGTACCGGGTCTTTCCCGGGGATAAAAGGCGATCAGAACGTGGTGCCGACCACACCACCTCATTCTAGCGCCGAGGTCATGGAAAGCATGGGGTTCTACCTCCATGCCCCCCAAGTGCCTTCATGGCATGTTACGGGGATACCTTTACCTTAGTTGAAAGAGCATGATATTGTAAACATGAGTTTCAGCAATAAAATAAAAGAGAGAGAACATGAAAAAGTTAACAAGTTTATGAGTTGTGAGGGAAATGCTTCATCACTGCACAGTGAACTGCCACCGTTTTGAATTTTGAAAAAAAAAATATATATATAATTTTTTTAAATCGTAAAAATATATTTTTTTACATATAGCACATACACATACCAATTTTCATTATTGTACAAGATACAGTAATGGAGGAAAAAAATGTTGAATATTTACAAAAATTTTACTGCTTAAGCTAACCCCTTAACTAGAGTCTAAAGGTACGTTTTCCTCGGGGCGACTACCACGATGATCGTGCAACGATGATAGTGCAACGATAATCGTTGAGTACCATTTCTTTGTATTTCCTATGGAGCTGTTTTCCTCCGAGGGACTGCCGCGACTCTAGAAAATACAAAAGAAATAGTGCTCAGCGATTATCGTTGTACGATCATCGTTGAACGATCATCGCAATAGTCGCACCGTGGAAAACGTACCCTAAGCAGCAATCCCGATATGTTCGGAGTCGGGACATAGTATGCTGACATGTGATGCATATGTTGCAGGGGTTGTGTCTGGTATGGTGCCTGCTGGGAGCTGCGATGGCCGAAGACTCTACAGCAATAGTTAAGAGGGAAGGTAAGTTCCAGCCAAAGTTATTAACTTTTTGAATTTCAGTTCCCGACAGACTCGACGTATTGTCCGTCCTCGTGTTTTCTACTCTGTTCCCTACTATTTCACCAGAGACTTTTCTTATCTCACGAGACATGTGTTTGCAAAGTATAGAACACTTTATGCGTCAAAAGTAACTACCCAGTAATTTTCTCAATGATGAACTCATTCGCATTCAGAGTTGGTGTTGTCTGATCTTGCTTCCCTCCTAAAGAAACCCGGTCAAAGAATTGTTATTATCTCTTTCACATTCTTTATATATTGATTGGTTCTGAACACGCACACAGCCATCGGCGTGGCTCAGTCGGCTAAGGCGATTGCCTGTTGATCAAAAGTTGCTCTCGGGCGCGGGTTCGATTCCCGCTTGGGCTGATTACCTGATTGGGTTTTCTCCGAGGTTTTCCACATCCGTAAGGCGAATGTCAGGTAATTTATGGCGAATCTTCGGCGTCATCTCTCTATCACCAATTCCATTAACGCTAAATAACCTCGTAGTTGATACAGTGTCGCTATGTAACGAAGTAAAAGATCTTTCACACTTAGATCCAATGCAAACATGGTAACATCTATACCATCGAATCCGGGTTATTTTATGTTGCCTGGTTTTACTTTCCGCCTTTGAGAATTATATTACACCTTAAATTTTGTTTTCTTTGGTTTGGTTTGAAAATGTCAGCTTTCCACGCCAGTAGTCCGGTTCGATTTCCGGCAGGTCCAACTGGAATTTATGTGGACAAAGACGGTGTTTGGCGGTAGATTTCCCCGAGATACTCCAGTTTTCCCTATCTGCATTCCACCATTGCTCCATTGATCAAGTCGACCTGGTTGGCAAGTTGGTATAGCGCTGGACTTCTATGCACAAGGTTGCGGGTTCGATCCCGGGCCAGGTCGATGGATTTTAAGTGTGCTTAAATGCGACAGGCTATGTCAGTAGACTTACTGGTATGTAAAAGAACTCCTGCTGGACAAAATTCTGGCACATCCGGCGACGCTGATATATATTTTTTATTGGGTTATTTTACGACGCTGTATCAAGATCTAAGTTATTTAGCGTCTGAATGAAATGAAGGTGATAATGCCGGTGAAATGGGTCCGGGGTCCAGCACCGAAAGTTACCCAACATTTGCTCCTATTGGGTTTAGGGAAAACCCCGGAAAAAACCTCAACCAGGTAACTTGCCCCGACCGGAATTCGAACCCGGGCCACCTGGTTTCGCGGCCAGACGCGCTGACCGTTACTGCACAGGTGTGGACACGCTGATATAACCTCTGCAGTTGCGAGCGTCGTTAAATAAAACATAACATTTTAAAACATCCATTGATCATCATCATGATGCGCTACAATGTACAGACTATCTATAAATTAGAACGACATACATATTTTGGGATAGGATAGATACCCTTTTTCAAAATCCTTTTTGTAAGGAAAAAAAATGGTCTGCGACGTTTCCTTTCAGTGAAATCCTGGCTTATTTGCCTCAAAGTGATGCTTTATCGGTGTCACTTATAAGGTTAAAACCTATCTTCGGACAGTTAACTAAAAAACAATCATATTATGCTTTTTAGTGACGTCTGATTTTGTACAATGTTCAAATGTTACTTAAACACGAATTCAAAATAATAAAATTAGTTAATTTCCATTACAGCATATTAAAAATTGCACTGTTGAAATTTCCTTGCCATAAATTAGGCTTGTTTCAGTCTGCAACTGAACTCTAGACCGTCAAACTCTCTGGAGGAATATGTTATCTTTAAGCAGGACAGTCCATCTGCGTAGCTCAGTCGGCTAAGGCGCTTGCCTGCCAATCCAGAGTTGCGCTCGAGCATGGATTCGATTCCCGCTCGGGCTGATTGCCTGGTTGGGTTTTTTCCGAGGTTTTCCTCAATCGTAAGGCGAATGTCAGGTAGCCTATGGCGAGTCCTCGGCCTCATCTCGCCAAATGCCATCTTGCTTTCACCAATTCCATCGATGATAAATAACCTAGTAGTTGATACAGCGTCGTTAAATAACAAAAAAGCGGGGCATTATGTTAAAAGCCACTAGCGTAGTCTTGGTGGTAGCAAGCGGGTGTTGGTTTGAATCCCGCTTGGTTTAACTACCGTCATTTCCCACAACTATGGTCCCGGAACACAACTATGGTCCACGATACAACCATTCAAATTTTATACTCCATAACGTAGTACCACAGTCTAGTATATATAGTCACGAAGCTCAATACGTAGTAAATATGTATCCATAGATAGTTGCTAACCACTACGATCGCTAATATCGCCTCATTACAGACAATGCGAAATAGTACCGGCACAGTCTATTGTTCCTAGCACCCTCACAACTCAAGCTTCGTGACTGTATGTACTAGACTGTGGTAGTACCTCGTTTATCTACATTTTTGCTGTACTGTAGTTAGAAGTCAAGTCACTGCAGCTATCTACGAACGGTCAATGTTAGTTCTACAATGAAATTTGAATGGTTGTATCATGGATTATAGTTGTGTTCCAGGTCCATAGTTATGGGAAATGACGGTACCTTCTTCATTTTTCCAAGGTTTTTCACATCTATAAATCTGGTAGTCCTATAACAATTCCTCGGACTCATCTTATTATCACCAATTTTATCAACGCTAAATACTCAATCAGTTGTTATAGTGTCTTTAGACAAACGATCCTCCTTTTAGTGGTGTGTAATTCGAATACAAAAGATGTTACTCATATTTCAGTAAGCAAAATTTACGGTGTCACTATTTTCATTAGGCTTCTTAATCTACCACAGAAAATTTCACGTTGAAGGATTTGTATGTGTCAAAACTAACATTACACAGTAAAATCATTAGTTGGTAATGTCTTCAGTCACGAGAAGTTGAAAGAAAGCTGGGTTCAGAAAAATGTTAGATGGTCGTACTTGGAATAGGATGACACTTATTTCCTTTTTCCACTGCAGTGACTGCAGCTACACGCCGTTTCCGCTGAACAAAGTGCAAACCGTAACATCAGCAAAGTAGCTGGCGCAGCGCTGTAGCGATCTGCCTAATTGCGTTGTCCTATTATGTTTCATGCAGGTACATAAATTACTAAATTGTGATCGTTCCAAAATGTTGCTGTTATAATATTAATGACAATAAGATAAGGTGAAATTACCCTGCAGAAGTGCGATGTAGTCATACCAGTATAGAGTCAGATTTGTAGAGCTTTGAACCAGGAGTATGTTAGCGGATAACACCTATATCCGAGCCGTTTATCTAACAGTAGTAGTATTCATTCATTCATAATGTTATGCCCAAGGCAGATCTTTTACTGCAACCCAGTATTCTTCAATTTTCTCTATTTCTTGCCTTCCTCTTAGTCTCCTCATATGATCCATATATCTTAATGTCGTCTATCATCTGATATCTTTTTCTGCCACGAACTATTCTCCCGTTCACCATTCCTTCTGGTGCATCCTTTAGTAGGCAGTTTCTTCTCAGCCAGTGACCAAGTCAATTCCTTTTTCTTTTCCTGATCAGTTTCAGCATCATTCTTTCTTCACCCACTCTTTTCAACACAGCTTCATTTCTTATTCTCTCTGTCCACTTCACAAGCTCCATTCTTCTCCATATTCACATTTCAAATGTTTCTATTCGCTTCCCTTCACTTCGTCGTAATGTACGTGTTTCTGCCCCATATAATGCCACACTCCACACAAAGCACTTCACTAGTCTCTTCTTTAGTTATTTTTCAGAGGTCCGCAGAAGATGCTCCATTTTCTATTAAAAGCCTCCTTTGCCATTGCTATCTTCCTTTTGACTTGCTTATAGTATACCCCAAATATCTGAATCTGTCAACATGATTCACAGTCTCATTTCGAATTCGTAAATGTACTTTCTTTATTTTTCTTCCGATAAGCATGGTCTTCGTATTATTTTTGTTTATCTTCATCCCATATTGCTCAAAACTGTCATTTAACTTCGGTAGCATATGAAGAGTCCACTCCAAGAATGATGGATGTCACTTTCTTGTCGAAAATGAACCAAGACTCTCAATGCATAGCTTAAGACATATAGAATGTACATACAGAGTTATATGGCATTAACACTGATAGTCATTGTCCAGTAATGATCGGAAAATCACAGTTGAGCTTTGAGCGCTAAGCATTTCAAACTTTCAATTGCTTCTCCTGCAAAATGTATTCCAAAAGACATCCATCATTCTTGCAGTGGACTCTTCATATCTCTTAGTATCGTCTCCTCTTCTGCTAACAACGCCGTATCATTATCTTCAGTAAGTAGTATTTTGTTTCACGACGCTTTTAACTACAGAGATAATTCTGCAGTGCTCGGGAAAAGTGACATAAGTCAGTTTCCACAAACCTTTTTTGATAATTTATTGACAACTTACGCTGGTTTATGTCGATTTGATTTTTTTTCTGTATGAATTATTGTAATGGGAGGAATACTTATGTATTTTTTTTTTCCAAGCGAGCAGATGTTCCGTAAGTTGTCAATAAATTATCAAAAAAGGTTGTGGAAACTCACTTGTGTCACTTTTCCCGAGCACGACAGAATTGAGCGTCGAAATTCAAATGAGAAAAAATAGTCAACGAAATCTTTCTGATGTCCTATACTATACTAGTCCTGCTTAAGGGTAGGGGAGGGGCAGTGGCGTTAAGTGCGTTGAATTCCGTTATCATTTTTAATGTTCGATTGACTATGTATATTGTCGTTCAAAGATACTTGGCTCTACTAATCGATAGTGATCGATAATTTGTTCCTGTAAGTGTGGCTTCTTTAGTTATCACTTCAATAAATAGATGGCGAAGAGGACAGTCAGTGTCGCCAATAGTACATGAATATAGCCTACCCACATTATAGAATTCAAAATTCCATCCCTTTCTGATTGTAAAATGCACTAGATTTAGCGGGAAACCGCTGATGTTGTCAATTATGAGAATAATTTATACTTAATCTACATCAACATTTTCCCCATTAGGGGAGAGTCGAGTAGTATCGGACATCGGGTAATATCGGACAGTGCGTTTCTTTCATCTACCACCATATGGTAGTACCTGAATGACATGGTTACGTTTCTCTATGCGACATCACAGAAACGTAACCACGTCAATTAGGTACTATCATCGTGTGGTAGATGAAAGAAACTCACTGTCCGATATTACCCGATGTCCGATACTATCCGACTCTCCCCTACTTTTTAGCCGTTCCAATAATAGTGTCATCTACTGAGAACTAACTGAACTATTTCAAAGTTTGTCAATTTGTTATATCTTTGGTTCTGACTTATCCCTTGGTTAGAAAGTTCGCTTACACGACCGGAAAATTGTAGGTCAGATATTTTTGAACGACAGTGTACACACAGGAAAAGAAGTAAATCACTTCCTGTTGCTCCCAAAAGTTTAAAGAAGCTATATTACAATTGAAAAATATAAGTTCTGGCTATTGAACGCGAGAAATTTCAGTATGTTGGATATTGATAGTGAAATCGTTCTGTTAAAATTCAAACTAATCTACAATTTTTATCCAATGAGCAACTCGATATTTTATCAGACGACACATCTACGTAATTGTACTGTATGTGTAGATACAATAGTTTTATTTTATATCATATTTATTATACAATCATTATGTGAATGGAATTAGACTATTTCCGCAGCTATGTTGCCAAATTTTCATTTACTTATATTTCCCACGTGTTTCACTGTGGTACCGGTACTTTAAATACATTAATGCTGGCGCGTTTGCAATACGGTCATTGGCGCGTTTGCAATACGGTCATTGGCGCTTATTCAATCTTTCCTCTCACAAATAAGCGCTTATGATCGACAGCACAACAAGAATATCATCCATAAATTACTACTTTATCCCACTGTGATTGCTCACCTGACATAATTAGGAACATTAAATCCAGACGTTTGAGATGGGGAGGGCATGTAGCACGTATGGGCGAATCCAGAAATGCATATAGAGTGTCACTTGGGAGGCCGGAGGGAAAAAGACCTTTGGGGAGGCCGAGACGTAGATGGGAAGATAATATTAAAATGGACTTGAGGGAGGTGGGATATGATGATAGAGAATGGATTAATCTTGCTCAGAATAGGGACCAATGGCGGGCTTATGTGAGGGCGGCAATGAACCTACGGGTTCCTTAAAAGTCAATAAGTAAGTAAGTAAGAACCATTGGTACAGCTGCAGATGCGACACACCGCCTGAAAAATCACTGGTCTAAATTTTATGACGCAATAGTTCCTTTAACGATTAGGGAAAACACAGGAATTTTACTTGAAGCAAGTAAAGCGATCGGTTTGGAAGTAAATCCCGAAAAGACAAAGTATATTATTATGTCTCGTGACCAGAATATTGTACGAAATGGAAATATAAAAATTGGAGATTTATCCTTCGAAGAGGTGGAAAAATTCAAATATCTTGAAGCAACAGTAACAAATATAAATGATACTCGGGAGGAAATTAAACGCAGAATAAATATGGGAAATGCGTGTTATTATTCGGTTGAGAAGTTATTATCATCCAGTCTGCTGTCCAAAAATCTGAAAGTTAGAATTTATAAAACATTTATATTACCGGTTGTTCTGTATGATTGTGAAACTTGGACTCTCACTTTGAGAGAGGAACATAGGTTAAGGGTGTTTGAGAATAAGTTGCTTAGGAAAATATTTGGGGCTAAGCGGGATGAAATTACAGGAGAATGGAGAAAGTTATACAACGCAGAACTGCACGCATTATATTCTTCACCTGACATAATTAGGAACATTAAATCCAGACGTTTGAGATGGACAGGGCATGTAGAACGTATGGGCGAATCCAGAAATGGATATAGAGTGTTAGTTGGGAGGCCGGAGGGAAAAAGACCTTTAGGGAGGCCGAGACGTCCATAGATGGGAAGAGAATATTAAAATGGACTTGAGGGAGGTGGGATATGATGATAGAGAATGGATTAATCTTGCTCAGGATAGGGACCAATGGCGGGCTTATGTGAGGGCGGTAATGAACCTCCGGGTTCCTTAAAAGTCAGTAAGTAAGTAAGTAAGAACCATTGGTACAGCAGCAGATGCGACACACCGCTTGAAAAATCACTGGTCTAAATTTTATGACGCAATAGTTTCTATACTAGTGTGCCTTAATTTTCCAGGTCTAGTTATTGTTCTGCTTTGAATTAGGCTAAAGCAGTTACTTCTAACGGTCATATTTTATTTTGGCTCTGAAGTTTGTCATTGTTACTTTCTGCGTGGTGTTTTTATTGCGAGAGAGAACGATTCTCCAACATCAGTTAACGTTTTTCAACTTCGCCTCAGTTCCCAGTTCACAGACCAGGGAAACAAAAGTCCATAGAAAGCAATGTAAACATTGTGTTTAATTAGAACGGCCTTGAAAACAGCACGGTGTTGCATGCCTCTGGTTCTTATCCGAGCTTTCTCATCTTCATTTATGCACACGTCCCATTACATTCATCGCTCCGTGACGGTGCAGCGAGTAGAACACTTTATTCGCTTCGTAAAAAAATGACAACCGAGAACAATCCTAGTTTCTTAGCAACATGGCAAATGTTAGTAAACCGTATATACTTTCACATTATAATAGTTTTGTATTATAAAATAGTTGATAAGAGCATTTTTTCTAAGAATTCTCTAAGGTGGTCTTCCACAAAGTTTGGTTCGCGGACCATTGGTGGTCCCTGGTAAACATGGCAGGCGGTTCTCCAATTAAGCGATGATCGTATATCAGTTACTTAATTGATTGGTTAAAGAATCCACATGGCATGAATTTAGTTAGTTGTGTCTAACCAGAAAAGAGCTACAACTGTACCTTTCGACTATGAGTATTTTGAAATCAGAACATTGGGACTTGAAATAGTATTAATGTCAGCTATTTTACTACATCGTCTATTCGTGTGAATTGGTTGGACTGAAATAATTTCTTAACAGTATTATCTTGGCTGGACCATGGATGGTTCCTTCCACTTAGGCACTCTTTGGCCCAGTGTGCGTCCTTGATTTACGATGATTGTCAAAGTCCGACAGATGGCCTGGGTGGCATTCGTGAATCCGATGCTGACAGGTGGGACATCCAGCCCTTAAAAATATATTTATATAAAATAAAAAGCCAATTTTTTTACCCTCGAAGTTGCATGTTTGAGAATATTAGCGATACAGAATGGTGACTGGTATTGTGTTTGCATAGGAGGACATTTCAATGCCAAACTTGGTCAATTTTATAGATATCTTAACATATCTTCAACAGAAATAAGGCTAAGAGTTCATAGTAAATTCATATAAGAAAAATGAAAAATGAATTCCTTTATCCTCAGATGTGTATTTAACCCTTGAAATACACGCATCAATTCAATTAAGTTAAAGATATTCATATTAGCATTTCGAGATGATGTTGCTTACACCAGGCAATAATACGTGTGTCTTTATCCTCGTTTTATTTCATGAACGAAATACTGCCTGATCTGTAGAAACACTAGTCGTTTTTCTATTTCTTCCTTTCTTTCTTCTTCTTCTTTCTTTCTTTTTTTTTTTTTTCTTTCTTTCTCTCTTTCTCTCTTTCTCTCTTTCTCTCTTTCTTTCTTTCTTTCTTTCTTTCTTTCTTTCTTTCTTTCTTTCTTTCTTTATTTCTTCCTTTATTTCTTTTCTCAATGAACAGCAGTTTCATCTGTGTATATTACCTTTTGTGTTACAAGTATCAGCAAATAAAAATAAAATAAAATAAATCTGAATTTGCGACTCTAGGCGTATTCGGGTTTATGTCATCTTGTGTGTGACTGTCGAGTGAAGTAAAAGAGGTCGAATGTAAAGTATAATGAAAGAATGTGGTTATGTAACATTAAACAGCAATGTAACTGATAATGTATGTATGTATGTATTATTTACACTGCATGTGGGCAAACACCCGGTGACAGTGGTAACTTAATTACACACCATAAAAATTAATACACAATATAATTAATACACAACAATTACAAGATACACAATAAATACAATATTAATAATAATACATAAAATAACCTAATTAATAAGTGAAACTAATTTTCCATTACAACCTACATATGTATAGGCCCTATATTAGTTTCACATTGGTACTGTTAATTAATCTTTCACTTCAATCTCATCTCAGGCACTGCACTGACACTATATAACACATTTCATTGACACTATATAACACATTTCATTGGCACTATATAACCCATTGCACTGACACTATATAACACATTGCACTGACACTATAGAACACATTTCATTGACACTATATAACACATTTCACTGACACTATAGAACACATTTCATTGACACTATATAACACATTTCACTGACACTATAGAACATATTTCATTCACACTATATAACACATTTCACTGACACTATAGAACACATTTCACTGACAATATAGAACACATTTCAGTGACACTATATAACACATTTCACTGACACTATAGAACACATTTCACTGACACTATATAACACATTTCATTGACACTATATAACACATTTCACTGACACTATAGAACATATTTCATTCACACTATATAACACATTTCACTGACACTATAGAACACATTTCATTGACACTATATAACACATTTCACTGACACTATAGAACATATTTCATTCACACTATATAACACATTTCACTGACACTATAGAACACATTTCACTGACAATATAGAACACATTTCAGTGACACTATATAACACATTTCACTGACACTATAGAACACATTTCATTGACACTATATAACACATTTCACTGACACTATATAACACATTTCACTGACACTATAACACATTTCACTGACACTATAGAACACATTTCATTGACACTATATAACACATTTCACTGATACTGTAGAACACATTTCATTGACACTATATAACATATTTCACTGACACTACAGAACACATTTCACTGACACTATATAACACATTTCACTGACACTATATAACACATTTCACTGATACTGTAGAACACATTTCATTGACACTATATAACACATTTCACTGACACTATAGAACACATTTCACTGACACTATATAACACATTTCACTGACACTATAGAACACATTTCACTGACACTATATAACACATTTCACTGACACTATATAACACATTTCACTGACACTATATAACACATTTCATTGACACTATATAACACATTTCACTGACACTATAGAAGACATTTCATTGGCACTATATAACACATTTCACTGACACTATAGAACACATTTCACTGACACTATATAACACATTTCACTGATACTATAGAACACATTTCATTGACACTATATAACACATTTCACTGACACTATAGAACACATTTCACTGACACTATATAACACATTTCATTGAGACTATATAACACATTTCACTGATACTGTAGAACACATTTCATTTACACTATAAATTATCACTGATCTAAACTTATTCTCTGTCACTGTAAACCATCTAGATTATAGGGGCTGATCCATTGTTGCGAACTCTAGAATCGTAGGACAGAATTTTTGCCTCATTACTTTTCATATTTTCTTCTATGCTACAGAATTTCTGTAATTCTTAAATGGCATATCATGAAGTCCCAATAATTTTCCCTTTCTTTGACGAGGACAGACGGTAAGCTTTCTTCATGAGTTCCATGTGAACATTTAACGACATAAACGGGAAAATACATTTTTTTTAAATTCTCGAGCAAATAAACTGCACATTCCAAGTTACAGAATATTTATTTTGAGAATGACAAAAACGATTATATACGAAGCGGGTTGAATGCTGTCGTACAACTTCTAACATTTCATTGGTCGTACGGAATCCTCATTGTTTTCAACATTACGATTCTCCACCTTGAATGAAAAATCCGTTTGCAATGAGCACGAAAGGGGAAAGCAGGTTATTCGTTCTTAATTGTTCCCACTCATTGTTGTATTGTTACATAGCTAATTAGCATTCGTCTGCATTACAAATAACAAGATAGCTGTTAGTCCTACCCTTAAGCCCGATTCTTTGTGCAAAGCCATGTCCATACAAAACGAATTGCAAAGTAATGGATACTCTTTAGTGAAGTTCGGAAACTTGGTCTCTGGAAATAACTTGGAATACAAACTAGTTTGTACGCAAGGAAGCAGCGAAAAGGAAATGAGTGGCGTGAGATATGATTCCACGCTGAACTTTCACGTCAGATTATTATACAATATGCATGAAGAAATTTATTTGCATAAAATATTCTGTTTTACGGAATCATAGAAAGTCAGTTGCTACCATATTTTTATATTCTTAGTCTCTGCAATATGAAGAAGTATTGCGGTGTTAAAAATTTTTAACGAGGCAGAACTTTTCAGCATCTATAACAACGATAAATATGTGTAATATGTATTCTTTGTACATCATTAATCGAATCTTATTCGTATTCTGTAATCTGTATTTGGTTAACAGAAAAATAGACACATAAGGTATTACACATAAAAAACGTGACCTTTCCTTAATATTATTAATGCTACATTCTTCAGCATTCTTATTTTTAGACTGAAATTGGACAACTTTATCTTGAATAATTTTCCATATTGTTTTTCCTTCCTGGATACGATCAATCTAGCAGAGCATTTATGTATGAACATTTCTCCCTCAATCAATCATCAGTCATAGTATTTTGCCCAAGGGCAGGTCTTTCACTGCAAGCCCAGCATTCTCCAATCTTTCCTATTTTCTGTCTTCCTCTTAGTCTCCGCATATGATCCATATATCTTAATGTTGTCTATCATCTGATATTTTCTTCTACCCCGAATTCTTTTCCCGTTCACCATTCCTTCCAATGCATCCTTCAGTAGGCAGTTTCTTCTGAACCAGTGACCCATCCAATTCCCTTTCCTCTTCCTCACCAGTTTCAGCACCATTCTTTCTTCATCCACTCTTTCCAACACACCTTCCTTTCTTACTCTGTCCATTTCACACGTCCCATTCTTCTCCATATCCACATTTCAAATGATTCTATTCGCTTCTCTTCACTTCGTCGTAATGTCCATGTTTCTGTCCCATACAATGCTACACTCCACACAAAGCACTTCACTAGTCTCTTCCTTAGTTATTTTTCCAGATGTCTGCACAAGACGCTCCTTTTTCTATTAAAAGCTTCCTTGGCCATTGCTATCCTCCTTTTTTCTGCTTGGCAGCAGCTCATGTTACTGCTTATAGTACACCCCAAGTTGTCCACTTGCTCTACTGCCTCATTTAGAATTCGCAAGTTTACCTTCTTTATTTTTTTTTCCTATGATATGGTCTTCGTCTTTTTGCATTCATCTTCATCTCATACTGCTCACAGCTGTCATTTAGCTCCAGTAGCATATCCCTTAGTATTGTCTCCTCTTCTGTTAATAACGCCGTATCATCAGCAAATCTTATACACTTTATTCTTTTTCCTCCTACCACAGTCTAGTATATACAGTTACAAAGCTCAATACGTAGGGAATATGCATCCATAGATAGTTGCTAACCACTAGGATCGCTACTATCGATTCATCACAGACAATGCAAAATAGTACGTACCGGTACAGTCTATTGTTCCTATTACTCTCATCAAGTCAAGCTTCATGACTGTATATACTAGACTATGCTCCTATTGTCATGTTCTGAAAACAGTCTTGGCTGTATATATACGAATAAAGAGAGAGCAATATATTTAATAATAAATCAGTGTTGTTTAAAGTTTCTGGGCAACAAAAAACCTAATTGATAATCATTTTCTTTCATGTAGATTGATCTGTATAAAGTTTTCTTTCAATATTGACATACCGGCATAATCATTCTTGCAAATATAACATCCATACACTAAATTCTTTTCCAACTATTGGTATATGCCTGTGGAAAATTTCACAATGATAGGTACAAAAAGTTTCTGAGATTAATATACTGTACCTAAATACAAAACAATGCAGTTTTGAGAAACAAGCATTATCAAACAAAGAAACAAACAAACAAACAAACCTCGTGTGGCATATAAAGATCCTTGACACGCTGCCCTTTCAAGGGTAACCAGGCGACATTTAAAAATATCGGAACATAAATTATAACCCAGCGGTGACCAAAACTCGAGCTGCAGTGTTTACATGCGACAGACAGTCTATGAAGTAAGGAGACGGAGGAAAGGTACTTGGCATGAAAACTACAACCAGTGGTGGTTCCTGCACTAACATCTTGATCAATCCCGCGGATAAAAATCTCAAGCTCTGCTGTATCAGTAATGTCACTGCTGTCATCAAGAGCCAGTGAATAATATACGATTTTTCTTGCTTCTTTTTTTAACCTTCCTGTTGAATATAATCAGGAATTTTCTAAATTCTTCTCTCGATACTTGGTCGAGAAATTCGTAGTTTTTTTAAATTAAAAACTTCTTATGGACAAGTTATTTAAGCTCTTTTAATCATTACTCTTCTGAGAAATTCTGTTCCATTAAAAGACTTCAGAGCACGAGATATTTCAAACCCCATTAGGTGGCTGACTTCCTTACATTTATTTATGTAATCTTTCTCTTCCTGGCTATGATTTAAGACATGTCAATTCCTGGCGTTTAACATTTCGTTGGCACATAATATTGAATCAGTTTTGCTACAATATTATTATTAAATGAATAACTACTAATAATTACCCTCATGTAAAGATTAAGAAGATTAAAACTGAGATAAAAACCTAATAATTTTATCCTTCTAGGGAGAAGATCTAAAAATATCAATTTCATGCACAGAAGAATTATAGGAACACATACTTAGTGGTCATTAATAATAATAATAATAATAATAATAATAATAATAATAATAGTAATAATAATAATAATAATAATAATAACAATAATGCAATTATTCAGCGTGGCAATTAATGTTTCTATATACTCCTAATTGAACCGTTGAGCAAAGTAAACATATTACATTTTGTCCGACAGAAAAACAAAAAAGTTCACCTCCTCATTCTTTACGAAAGCACCTCTTACTGCTTGCAGAGACAGAGTTTGTAGAGCGATATTATACGCCACTGCTTGCCTTCACTACTTGAATGAAAAACACAGCAATGTGCAAGAAACTCCTCGTGCCCGTTTGAATGTCTGTGATTACACGATGTAATCACTTCACCCGCTTTGGTGACCGCTGTTATAACCCAAAGTTTCTGAAAAACGATTTTTTGCTCAATTTTAACATACGGGTTACCTAATAATACCGCATTGATTTAGCCCACTCTTTCACTCAATTACGAGCTCAATGAGTCTCTGTGAATGACCTTACCGAGATATTCCGATCCTTGTGTTCCGGAATCGATTCTTTATGGCTGCAGAGCCTCGAGTCATTACCCCATAGTCATAAATCTCCTCGTGTAATATCAATTTCTGTTTACTCCACCGGAAATGACGTCTGACTATTAAATGCACAAGCTTCCTCTTCAACACATAATGTGCGGTCGTAAGACTTTCACACGCCCGTCTCTGAGGTGGCGCTTCAGCGCTGTTCCTCGTGCCTGTGGAACAATGCATGCACTGGCAGCGATGCTATCTCGCGTGCCAAGAATCCACACACTCGTGATGCACGTTCCTAGATCTTCAGTGATCTGCCTCTTCGTTTGCACCATTAATGTTGGTGAAATTCAGAAGTGGATTCAAAGTATTATCATTAAATCAAAAATAGAAATAGGATGGGAATTTCAGTAAATTTTGAAATTAGAGCTGCACTAAGATGAAGTGATGTAATGTTGTTATAATTTTTAATAATTACTTACTTACTCACAAATGGCTTTTAAGGAACCCGAAGGTTCATTGCCGCCCTCACATAAGCCCGCCATCGGTCCCTATCCTGAGCAAGATTAATCCAGTCTCTATCATCATATCCCACCTCCTTCATATCCATTTTAATATTATCCTCCCATCTACGTCTCGGCCTCCCTAAGAGTCTTTTTCCCTCCGGTCTCCCAACTAACACTCTATATGCATTTCTGGATTCGCCCATACGTGCTACATGCCCTGCCCATCTCAAACGTTTGGATTTAATGTTCCTAATTATGTCAGGTGAAGAATACAATGCGTGCAGTTCTGCGTTGTGTAACTTTCTCCATTCTCCTGTAACTTCATCCCTCTTAGCCCCAAATATTTTCCTAAGCACCTTATTCTCAAACACCCTGAACCTATGTTCCTCTCTCAGAGTGAGAGTCCAAGTTTCACAACCATACAGAAGAAGCGGTAACATAACTGTTTTATAAGTTCTAACTTTCAGATTTTTGGACAGCAGACTGGATGATAAGAGCTTCTCAACCGAATAATAACACGCATTTCCCATATTTATTCTGCGTTTAATTTCCTCCCGAGTGTCATTTATATTTGTTACTGTTGCTCCAAGATATTTGAATTTTTCCACCTCTTCGAAGGATAAATTTCCAATTTTTATATTTCCATTTCGTACAATATTCTGGTCACGAGACATAATCATATACTTTGTCTTTTCGGGATTTACTTCCAAACCGATCGCTTTACTTGCTTCAAGTAAAATTCCCGTGTTTTCCCTAATCGTTTGTGTATTTTCTCCTAACATATTCACGTCATCCGCATAGACAAGAAGCTGATGTAACCCATTCAATTCCAAACCCTGCCTGTTATCCTGAACTTTCCTAATGGCATATTCTAGAGCGAAGTTAAAAAGTAAAGGTGATAGTGCATCTCCCTGCTTTAGCCCGCAGTGAATTGGAAAAGCATCAGATAGAAACTGACCTAAACGAACTCTGCTGTATGTTTCACTGAGAAACATTTTAATTAATCGAACTAGTTTCTTGGGAATACCAAATTCAATAAGAATATCATATAGTACTTCCCTCTTAACCGAGTCATATGCCTTTTTGAAATCTATGAATAACTGATATACTGTACCCTTATACTCCCATTTTTTCTCCATTATCTCTCGAATACAAAAAATCTGATCAATAGTCCATCTATTACGCCGAAAACCGCACTGATTATCTCCAATAATTTCATCTACGTACGGAGTTAATCTTCTCAAAAGGATATTGGACAAAATTTTGTACGACGTCAACAAAAGTGATAATTTTAATAATTATTCATACTATTATAGGCCTATCTTATATGCTCATTATTTAACAATTAAGTGGAAAAAAATCTACAGGAGCGAAAATCTGGTGGGTTTTGTGACATATTTGGTGAGTTTTTGTAAGCGTGCAGTGGTTTTTCGCAAATTGAAGTTGGCAACACTGGATAAAAGAACTAGCCCAGTCCTTTCATAAAATGGACTGAGCGCTTCATAGCCAGACTAACTTGGCTCTTATCTGCAACCCATCCAGACGAGTTTGATGAGTTTATTGCAGAATGTCATCCCATGCGGTAGCGACAGACACGCAACAATGAAGCCGATGACTCAAGAGAGGAAATGTTGGCTAATGCATTAGTTGTAAATGCTTAACTCGATATTTCGTCACAAGCTTTCACATCTTCACTTCTTGTTTCAGTCTAAACTAATTGCATTCCAGGAAATACATGAGAATTTTTAATTAAACACTGAATTTTGTTTTAAGGAAGTTTTAGTAATTAATTAAATGTTGAAACTAACTATAAAGGTATCAAAATACCAGTGGGAAAGAAACACACGTTCAAGCATGAGAGTTCTCACATGGTTTGAACAGTTAAAAATATTACAGAATAAAAATAACATATGAAAGTCATGCAGACATAAAAATTAAATTACATTGACTATTTCGTTTATAAGACGTCATTCCATTTTCGGCCAATGAAGTGTAAAGAAATGTTGAATTCCAACCAATCACAGTCATACATCTCGATAATTTCTGCAGCTCGATTTATCACTATCAATTTATCGCATGGTCGTTCTTTTGTTTAGTCAGTGTCGCCAACTGCTTCCACGTAAATCGATGAGCATGAATCCATCGTACTAAATAAAGTGCGAAATCCTACTTCCACATCTACATCTTCATCTTCTAATTCCATGTCCATTGTATCTAAAGAAAATGACACTCCTTCATAACAATTGCTCATTTAATTAATGTATTATTAAATTATGATTTCAGCAGATAATGGAAACGTATTTCTGTTATAATAACAAGAGAAAAGCGCAGTACATGTAATCAATATTTCGCTTTTCTGAATTGGCATTACTGAACAACATTAAATTTCTTTATTGCATTAATCGTTATTCATCTATTTCGACTTCACAATGTCTGAATAGGTTAAGTATTCATACATATACAATTATTAACATTTTGTGAGCAAATTTTAGAGATATATTATTTACATCTTTTTTTTTATTCACGAAATAGTTCTAATAAATGCCACTCGAGATCTGAAATTTCCCACATAAACCTCTGACCTCTTGTGATATTACTATAGATAATTTGACATGCATACATAACATTGGTCGGATTTATCTTCACCTTTCAGAAACGAGTGTGTTGTAATGTTTTACATACACATGTAAACGGGAAAGGGGTTATGGGTAGGGGGCTGAGTGATGCAACCAAAATAAAACTTTATTTGCAACTCTTATAGAAATAACTACCAAACAAACTATGCACTTGTAACAATTACTCTTTACATAGAATACTTACCTATTCTTGTAAATGAAATTACTATGATTGCAAATGTTCGAAGAATGAAACCACTTTGATAATACGATATATCATACAGAGTGAGCAGTAGATACATTGAGACAAAACCAACTGCAATATATCAGACCATAATAAACAGAATGCCTTTTGATTATCAGGTAACTTCTATCGGTTATTCATTTGCAAGTTAATTGTGCAACATTCAACAGATAGCAGCACGTATAAGCATTTGGCATGTGCAGCATCTAGCGGAGACTCCCTCAAATTCGTGTTACGCTAAAATATTATATTTTTTATCAATTGTATCTCGAATAAAAACATTCAAGTTAAAAATTATCTTAATCTTATATTTTCTGTCGTTTTAAACAATTGTAAACATTTATGTAACTCCTTATCTGCTCTTTGTTTAAATTATTTTATTACGATTACTTAAAGATATACGTTGCAATCAGCCTCTGATGGTGGTTGACAGTATTTTAATTACCAACGCAAATTAAAAAAAAAACAAGTAACATTTTAATTTACACCCGACCTCCGTGGGTTTCTTTCCCATAGATAGACTTTCGTCTGCGTGTCTTAGGAATCCATTCTTGATTCCTTCTGGCTATTGTGCGCAGAGCAGAGGTGAATATGGATCTCAAAAACGAAGTCGTTGCGCAACCTGTCTCTAAAAAGTGCCTAAGTCACTATTAAAGTCAATCATTGTTGTCACTTTTTACAATATACGATTAGGCAAACTTAATTGCAGCCTTCGTCTTGACAATGTACACAAATATATTAACATTTAAGTAATGGAGCACTGTACCAAATTATTTCCAGCTCCTGGCGGATTCGGCTCTGGACCTTCCACCACTTACGGGGCTCCTAGCGGCGGATTTGGAGGAGGAGGTGGTGGCGCTCCTTCATCAAGTTATGGAGCTCCTAGCGGTGGATTCGGAGGAGGTGGTGGTGGTGCTCCTTCATCAAGTTATGGAGCTCCTAGCGGTGGATTCGGAGGAGGTGGTGGTGGTGCTCCTTCATCAAGTTATGGAGCTCCTAGCGGCGGATTCGGAGGAGGTGGTGGTGCTCCTTCATCAAGTTATGGGGCTCCTAGTGGTGGATTCGGAGGAGGTGGTGGTGGTGCTCCTTCATCAAGTTATGGAGCTCCTAGCGGTGGATTCGGAGGAGGTGGTGGTGGTGCTCCTTCATCAAGTTATGGAGCTCCTAGCGGTGGATTCGGAGGAGGTGGTGGTGCTCCTTCATCAAGTTACGGAGCTCCTAGCGGTGGATTCGGAGGAGGAGGTGGTGCTCCTTCATCAAGTTATGGAGCTCCTAGCGGTGGATTCGGAGGAGGTGGTGGTGGTGGTGCTCCTTCATCAAGTTATGGAGCTCCTAGCGGTGGATTCGGAGGAGGTGGTGGTGCTCCTTCATCAAGTTATGGAGCTCCTAGCGGTGGATTCGGAGGAGGTGGTGGTGCTCCTTCATCAAGTTATGGAGCTCCTAGCGGTGGATTCGGAGGAGGTGGTGGTGCTCCTTCATCAAGTTATGGAGCTCCTAGCGGTGGATTCGGAGGAGGAGGTGGTGGTGCTCCATCAACAAGTTACGGAGCTCCTAGCGGTGGATTTGGAGGAGGAGGTGGTGGTGCTCCATCAACAAGTTACGGAGCTCCTAGCGGTGGATTTGGAGGAGGAGGTGGCGGTGCTCCATCAACAAGTTACGGAGCTCCTAGCGGTGGATTTGGAGGAGGAGGTGGTGGTGCTCCATCAACAAGTTACGGAGCTCCTAGCGGTGGATTTGGAGGTGGACATACACCATCATCGACGTACGGTGCTCCATCTGGAGGCGGAGGTGTGCCATCATCAAGCTATGGTGCTCCCAGCGGTGGTTTTGGAAGTGGTGGGTTTGGTAGTGGAGGTATTCCGTCGTCTAGTTACGGCGCTCCAGCAGGTCCTTCTTCAAGTTATTCCGGTGGTCGCGGAACTGGAAGTGTGCCGTCATCCTCTTACGGCGCTCCAGCTGGAGGACGTGGTGGAACGCCCTCATCTAGTTACTCAGCGCCATCTGGTGGTCGTGGAGGTAGCGTAGGCCCCTCTTCTAGTTACGGAGCTCCAGCTGCTCCTTCCTCAAGCTACGGAGCTCCATCTGGTGGACATGGAGGTGGTCATGGAGGTGGTGGCGCACCCTCATCAAGCTATGGAGCTCCAGCAGCTCCATCATCTAGCTATGGAGCATCATCTGGTGGACGTGGAAGCGGTGGTATACCTTCATCAAGCTATGGAGCTCCAGCTGCTCCTTCATCTAGCTACGGTGCACCATCTGGTGGTCATGGAGGTGGTGGCGCACCCTCATCAAGTTACGGAGCTCCAGTAGCTCCATCGTCAAGTTACGGAGCTCCATCTGGTGGTCGTGGAGGTGGTCATGGAGGTGGTGGCACACCCTCATCAAGCTATGGAGCTCCAGCGGCTCCATCATCTAGCTATGGAGCGCCATCTGGTGGTCGTGGAGGTGGTGGCGCACCTTCATCAAGCTATGGAGCTCCAGTTGCTCCTTCATCTAGCTATGGAGCGCCATCAGGTGGTCGTGGAGGTGGTCATGGAGGTGGTGGCGCACCCTCATCAAGCTACGGAGCTCCAGCAGCTCCATCATCTAGCTATGGAGCGCCATCAGGTGGTCGTGGAGGTGGTCATGGAGGTGGTGGTGCACCCTCATCAAGCTACGGAGCTCCAGCAGCTCCATCATCTAGCTATGGAGCTCCATCAGGTGGTCGTGGAGGTGGTCATGGAGGTGGTGGCGCACCCTCATCAAGCTACGGAGCTCCAGTAGCTCCATCGTCTAGCTATGGAGCTCCATCTGGTGGCCGTGGAGGCGGTGGAGCCCCCTCATCAAGTTATGGTGCCCCGGCGGCGCCTTCTTCTTCGTACGGAGCCCCATTTTCAGGGTCGTTTGCCGGCACTGGATCAGGAAGCTTTGGAGCTCCGTCAGGTAGTTATGGAGCCCCACAACCGCCAGCGCCCCCTTCCAGCAGCTACGGGGCACCTGCATCGAGGTCGTCCGGGTCCTTCTCCTCTAGGAAGGCGTCTGCTCCCTCCCGCAGCTACGGCGTGCCGGCTACCAGAAGCCAGGGCTACGCCAGCAACGGCGGCTACGTGTACTAGGGCGGGGGAGTCGGGTCTAAATTATTAAATTAGATGCAGGTGTTCTTCAGGCTCGCGGCCTTTCGGTTCCGAAAGGTTCTATCAATTTATCAGAGCGAATTTATATTTTTATAATGAAAATACGATATTATGATCAACAGAAATGGATGCAAATCATGAAACGTTTTCCTTTTACAAACTCGTTAAAAAGACAACCAATATCAGACGTTTCGTTAAACTATATTTTTTATTAATTTCGGTGTCAAACTTTAGACGCGAAAACGGGTAGTGTCACGTTCATACTACACCTTTCCCAGCTGTAATTCAGGAAAGATCAGTAAGTTATATTTCAGATTAATGAAGTGATTCAGCTGTAATTCAGATTTTTCAATTGTAAGTCGGAAAGCACCAGATGTAGGCTTAATTCAGATTGATTAATTCTAATTCAGGCAGCATTAGATGTAATTCAGATTGATTAATTCTAATTCAGGCAGCATCAGATGTAATTCAGATTGATTAATTCTAATTCAGGCAGCATCTGATGTAATTCAGATTGATTAATTCTAATTCAGGCAGCATTAGATGTAATTCAGATTGATTAATTCTAATTCAGGCATTATCAGATGTAATTCAGATTGATTAATTCTAATTCAGGCAGCATCAGCTGTAATTCAGATAGATTAATTCTAATTCAGGCAACATTAGATGTAATTCAGATTGATTAATTCTAATTCAGGCATTATCAGATGTAATTCAGATTGATTAATTCTAATTCAGGCATCATCAGATGTAATTCAGATAGATTAATTCTAATTCAGGCATCATCAGATGTAATTCAGATAGATTAATTCTAATTCAGGCATCATCAGACGTAATTCAGATAGATTAATTCTAATTCAGGCATCATCAGATGTAATTCAGATTGATTAATTCTAATTCAGGCATCATCAGATGTAATTCTAATTCAGGCAGCATCAGATGTAATTCAGATTGATTAATTCTAATTCAGGCAGCATCAGCTGTAATTCAGATAGATTAATTCTAATTCAGGTAGCATCAGATGTAATTCAGATTGATTAATTCTAATTCAGGCATCATCAGATGTAATTCAGATAGATTAATTCTAATTCAGGCAACATTAGATGTAATTCAGATTGAGTAATTCTAATTCAGGCATCATCAGATGTAATTCAGATTGATTAATTCTAATTCAGGCATCATCAGATGTAATTCAGATAGATTAATTCTAATTCAGGCATCATCAGATGTAATTCAGATTGATTAATTCTAATTCAGGAAACATCAAATGTAATTTCAGAAAGCATCGTACCTATTAAACTTTTCCCCTTTGACTTATAATATGCAATCACATAAATAAAATAGCCAGTTGCCATGACTACCAAACAAATTATCTTTTCACAATTTCAATTTTATTGCAGACTCTGAATAAAATTATTACTTTAAATTGATTAACTTCAACTACAACAATTAATTGACGTTTTCTGAATTACAAGTAACTTGCACAATCTGAATACATACGTACACCTATTCTGAAATTCACATTATTAATCTGAAATATAATCGACGCTTTCAGAATTACTATTGACCTTTCCTGAATTACAGCTGGAAAAGTTTTAAACCGGGTACGTTTAGAATTACATATATTTTAACTATAATGATACGGTTTGTGTTCTAAGGTACCATATTTCGCTGTAATAGTTCAACATTTTAGCTGGTAAAATAATACATAGATTTTAGATAAGATTTAAAATGCTAGAAAAATGACTGTCACAAAGAGTTGCATATATCATTCTAGGATGCCAATGAACAGCAAAGATTTAACCAGAAGACGTGCACTAAAATTGTGACTAGCATCGCTGATTCGTAACAATTATCAGACATTCCTGTTCAGATCCGTGTGTAGAAATGCAATTCTTATAAACAAATGACAGACGATTGTGAATCTAAAGATTAAAGACATTCCTATAGCAATCAACACTCAGCGAAACAAAATACAATGAAGCTGTAGTAGAAAGAGAATTGAAATATTTCAAGAAAATCGGTAACGTGCCTCTAAAATTCAGAGAACAGACTTCCATCATCACGTACACAGAAACTTTTTTTACCTCAGATCAGTCCGTTGCAGTCTTTTAAATGAAATACTGGAAGTAAAATAGGGCGTTTCTTATATTCAGTGCTTCTCTTCACTGTGTATTGCTTTATAAACAATGTTATAGAAATTACTATATTTCCTTATAGACTGAAAACCCAATGCTTACTATAAATTTTATAACATCTGTGTTCTATGCGTAGTAAAAGCTTGTTGCAAATATATATTTCAGGTCACAAATTTTAAACAAAAATTGGAATGGAAAATATCTTCAGAAAGATAAACTGCTCTAAATACAGGAAATTCTAAATATTTCTCTAAATAGCAATTTTCATTTGAAATCCGTTTAACTTCGAGTTCCTCTAAAAATGTGTGTAAGCTAATGAAAGCATTAGTGTTTATAAAACAGCCATGTGCTCTCTAAGATACGATTATCGTAATGTAATGATTATTATAGTTGAATAATTTAAACCACTTTAAGCACAATATTTAAAAAAAAAGGAAAAAAAAATATATCTCAGTTATGCAAATAGACTTCTTCTAGCAAATAACTTTCTTCATAACGAGACTGTAGTGTTTTAGTGTATCCATTTTCCTGTTCATTGTTCTTTCCTGCTACGCGGAATATTATTGTATTTTCGTTGCAGAAATATTAGGCATTTAATTGTGGGACGAAGTGGTGCAGCCAATGAGCTGTGTGTACATATAATTTTATAAGTGTATAGTATTTGTACCTATATTATAAACCAATAAATATTTTTATATATTTGTATAAATGTGATATTTTATTCTGAATTCCACTTTACCCCTTCACGTAAAAGAAAATTGGTCCCTCTCTTTCGAAAAAATTCATCACAGGATGTTACCACAGTCTAGTACAGGGCTGAGCACATTACGTGATTCTGAGAAATGAGCGCTATGTGCTTTAAAGAGCGATTCTTCCGAGCGCTCTGACGTATGCATACTGTACGTCATTCAGTGTCGGTGCAGTGGTGACTCTGCAGTATGATGGCCAACTTTGAAGACGGAGCTTCCGCTCATACACTAAAGCGTCCCGCTACTCCCAATGCTTTTAATGTATCATGGGAGGAGGAGTTCTTTTTCGTAGAGAGCAGTGGATTAGCAAAGTGTTTAATTTGGCATAAAACACTCCAACTGATTAAGAAGTTCAATATCCAACGACATTATTCTTTACAACATGCTACTGAATATGACAAATATGTTGGTAATGAACGCCATAAATTAATACAAAAACTTAAAGAAAATGTTTCTCAGGTACATTATATTATAATACCTATTTCATATTTATATTGCATTATAAGTTATTATACATTTAGTAATATATATTTTTTACATTATACATTTATTATGTTATATCATAGTATAGTATATTACAGTTCATGATATATCATATCATATCATATCATAGGTCAATCATATCATATTTTATCATATCTCATATAGTGTCATATTTCATATATTATATTATATTATATTATATTATATTATATTATATTATATTATATTATATTATATTATATTATGTATTAACAGGATGATAATAATGCACTTAGTGAATCGGCTATGAGAATTATCTATAAAATTTTCCACGACATTGCAAAGGAATTGAAAACATTCAACGAAGGTGAATTCATCAAGCGATGTTTAATTATATTATATTATATTATATTATATTATATTATATTATATTATATTATATTATATTATATTATATTATATATATATATATTATATTATATTATATTATATTATATTATATTATATTATATTATATTATATTATATTATATTATATATATATTATATTATATTATATTATATTATATTATATTATATTATATTATATTATATTATATTATATTATATTATATTATATTATATTATATTATATTATATTATATTATATATTAACAGGATGATAATAATGCATTTAGTGAATCGGCTATGAGAATTAGCTATAAAATTTTCCACGACATTGCAAAGGAATTGAAAACATTCAACGAAGGTGAATTCATCAAGCGATGTTTAATTATATTATATTATATTATATTATATTATATTATATTATATTATATTATATTATGTATTAACAGGATGATAATAATGCACTTAGTGAATCGGCTATGAGAATTATCTATAAAATTTTCCACGACATTGCAAAGGAATTGAAAACATTCAACGAAGGTGAATTCATCAAGCGATGTTTAATTATATTATATTATATTATATTATATTATATTATATTATATTATATTATATTATATTATATTATATTATGTATTAACAGGATGATAATAATGCACTTAGTGAATCGGCTATGAGAATTATCTATAAAATTTTCCACGACATTGCAAAGGAATTGAAAACATTCAACGAAGGTGAATTCATCAAGCGATGTTTAATTATATTATATTATATTATATTATATTATATTATATTATATTATATTATATTATATTATATTATATTATGTATTAACAGGATGATAATAATGCACTTAGTGAATCGGCTATGAGAATTAGCTATAAAATTTTCCACGACATTGCAAAGGAATTGAAAACATTCAACGAAGGTGAGTTCATCAAGCGATGTTTAATTATATTATATTATATTATATTATATTATATTATATTATATTATATTATATTATATTATATTATATTATATTATATATTAACAGGATGATAATAATGCACTTAGTGAATCGGCTATGAGAATTAGCTATAAAATTTGCCACGAAATTGCAAAGGAATTGAAAACATTCAACGAAGGTGAATTCATCAAGCGATGTTGAATTATATTGGCAGATGAACTCTGTCCACAGCAAGTAGGGGAAGTGGAAGCCATATGCCTGTCTCGTAGAACCGTGGTGAGGAGGTTGCAGTATGTGCGTATGGGTTATGTAAACAAGCCTAATGATTTGTGTGTGTGCATAGAGAGAAGTTTATTTCATTGAATTAATAAGAGTGTTATAAATTCTGTACTGTACAATGGATTGATGTAATATCCTTATAAACTATTATGTACTGACAGACTGAATGACTAGAACAACCGCGGCTCTTGTTACATTAATGCAGGGAAGGTAGCTGTAATGCGAGTCCGCCACTGCGTGAGCGTTCTGCTCTGGCTTGCCTTGCGGAGCGAGAGCAGCTCTGGCCGACTAAATGGAGCCGCTCTCATGCCCGGCCGTGGTCTAGTATATACAGTCACGAAGCTTGAGTTTATGAGGGTACTAGGAACAATTGACTGTGCATTTACTATTTCGCATTGTCTGTGATGATGCGATAGTAGCGATCCTAGTGGTTAGCAACTATCTATGGATGCATATTTACTACGTATTGAGCTTCGTTACTATATATACTAGACTGTGATGTTACCACAGCCGCAATGCTTCCACGTAGAATACGCCTGTAAGAGTTTCCTTTTGTAGAATGAGACTACAGTCTTTGTTTTCATAAGATTTTACTTTCATAGGCAAGCTTTTCATTGTTTTATAGTTATTGTGATATGACGAGAACCGAACCATGGTGAGCCACCTCTTCATTCTCCATACTTGTACTTTATCAACTGAGCTACTAGAACGAGTTGAAAGCTGATACTAAAATGTTTTATTAGTATTATAATATAACATTAAAGCATACAATAACAGCAGTATTAATACTTAAGTTTTAATTTTCATTAATAGAGAACGCTCCTTAACTCTAACTAAAAATATGGAAAAATACTAATCTAAACCTACTTTCAATTGTTTAGTGAGTGTCTGATAGCCCAGATTACATATATAACAGATTGTTCATCCCTATGTTAAAATCGGTTGCACTTTGAAGAGAACAACCGCCAGGATCGCCACCCGTCCACCGTAAACGAACACGAGATGGCAGTACAGTCGCTAATTCAATTCAAATGGGAGTTATGACGTGACTCCTTATGTAACAACTAGATGGCAGCATAGTAAACATGACAAAAGTTGTTACCGTCAAAGCCTATAAGGGCGAGCAATCTGGGTATATAATGATCTAGGCTGATAGTCATGAAATCATCTCGAGCAAGTCTGTCAACGGCAGAAAGAGCTGTCGGTGAAGAAAGTTATCGTACTTTTAGTGACATCATGGTTGACTCTACTTCACGGATTAATTCCAATTTTCAATAGAAAAGGATTGTAAAAATTGTGGTGCTAATGTTGTAAATAAAAGAAATCGAATCAGAATGTTCCTTATTTTTCAAGTGCTTATGTTGCAAGAAAACTATTTCGACTGCTACTAATGTATGGTTTCAAAACGCTAAAATTATAGTACAGCAGGGCCTAGCATTGGTATATTTTTAGTTACATAGTTATACATTAGAAGTAACAGAGTCTGAAATTGATTTCTACGTGAATAGAGTTAATAATATTACAGAGATTTGCTATGTTATCGGGACTAATAATATTGAACTAATGAATGCATCTTGGTTTTTCGGGTGTGATGCATTTAATTTTATTTATACAACAATTTGTAATAATTATGTACTTGAATATGAGATTCGTAAGCAATCTTTTATTTTTTTTACTATTCAAGAATATTCATGTACGAGCATTACAATAGTATTGTAAAATCTTTGTTAATGTAGGCCTACGGTATGTAATTTTTTCTTGCAATAATAAACAATCTTGTAACAAAAATATTAAAGGGCACAGTAGCCGAGATAGACTAATGGTATATTTGGACGAGAAAATTCAATAGAGGCATATACTGTAGGCCTAGAAGTTGACGACGAATAAAACAAGGTATCTTCACATTCATTTTTATATATTTTATATACAATAAAATAATACTATTAAATAATTTAAATAAAATTGTTGTTGTGAAACAATATATGACGTCACACACGCATGACGTCATAGAGTACTCTCTTCTCGTGAGTATCGTCTTCTAGGAAATTACCAATAATTTATTAAGTCTCGTAGAAAATCGTGTAAAATGTTAGTTTTGTATATAATTTACGTAAAATATGAGACGTTCAGAGCAGAAGTGGTGTAAGTCAAAATTTGATAATGATGTTTAAAGTAAAAATTCTGTAAAATACAGCGCAAAAGTAGCAATTAATATGTCTTTCGTGTTATCCACTGACTGACTACTGATTGTTTAAATAAATTCAATATTAATTGCTACTTTGCGCTGTATTTTACAGAATTTTTACTTTAAACCTCATTATCAAATTTTGACTTACACCACTTATGCTCTGAACGGCTCATATGTATCATGTAATTTTCGCGGTCAATCCTGATTATGAGTTTTGTACATACATGGTTATCGAATAAATTAAACTATAGTGTTATGTCCACGCCTGTGGAGTAACGGTCAGCGCGTCTAGCCGCGAAACCAGGTGGTCCGGGTTCTATTCCCGGTCGGGGCAAGTTACCTGGTTGAGGTTTTTTCCGGGGTTTTCCCTCAACCCAATATGAGCAAATGCTGGGTAACTTTCGGTGTTGGACCCCGGACTCATTTCACCAGCATTATCACCTTCATCTCATTCAGACACTAAATAACCTAAGCTGTTGATAAAGCGTCGTAAAACAACCTACTAAAAAAACTACAGCGTTAAAGAAAGTCCATATTATATTTATTATCTTAATTTGAGTATAAACGTTTTACGTAATCAATAGGATTTCTTTAAATCTTCTGTCAATATTATTTTATTGAGTTCCGCCTTAAACGACACACTGGATTATTCTTCAGTGAACAAGTTCCGTCCATTTTAACTATACGTAGTACTTTGTTTTTCTCAACGAGGTCGCCACAGAGCAAATATCTAATTCGCTACAACATTGGAAGTCCTCGATCACGGCTCGAAGATTTTTAGCCTGTTCTGTGTCTCCCAGAAGACGGAGCGAGCTGCGCGTGTGTTTACGTGGACGTCATAGAAACAAGACGACTGTGTTACAACAGGAGCACTGGTAAATATCAACAAATGGCTGTAAACTGTGTGTAGATATGTCTTGTGTTTTTCTGAGTATAGTATAAAGGGATTTAACTTTGTCATATGAAACCTATGTATAAAAAGAAGTAAGAAATAACTTAAAGAATGGGCCATGTTTATAAATTAGCAGGCTTTGACAATCTGTGAAACAAGAGAACATCATTTGGTCAATGTAGAGTATCCACCGCCCACTGAACGAATATTGGTTAAACGAGCGTTGAGCGACTTCAGCCGATTTTGGAATAGACACGACGCACTTAGGTTAGGTTAGGTTAGGTTAGTTTAGTTTAGTTTAGTTTAGTTTAGTTTAGTTTAGTTTAGTTTAGGCTTTTATTATCCCGTCAAGATGAAGGTGAAAGCGATTGAGTGTGATTTTTTTGTTTTCTATGTTGGCAGTTCAAGTGCGTCGGTGTCTATTCCAAAATCGGCGGAAGTCGCTCAACGCTCGTTTCACCCCTACACAAGCAACAAGTTAGACTAAAAGTTTAGGATTAGTGTAAAACTGGCCTATGTCTCCCATAGTGGGGGGACATAAGTTACATTCACCGGAGTTTACAAGTACAGGGACATCATTTTATTTTTACTTCAATTTTTATTGCATCCGAGTTTTTTAATGTACTTCACTCCTACCCCTTCTATTAATGAAGTTCCAACTCCACACAGAACCAAGACCGCAGATAGTAAGCAGTACTGAGTTACTGAGTATAGTACGTTCCAGAAATATGTTCGCGTTTTCCAGTGACGAAAGAGCTTTCAATATTGAATCATATTTTCGCACAGATACTGTCAGTTTGCCTACGTCGCATCCCGATTTCCCCCACCTGCTTCTGCTCGCCCCTCTGTGAAAGCTGGGCTGTCTTAGTTCTTTTCTGAAAACATTTATTTCTCTTAGGAATTGGACGTTTACGTAATATTTACGCTGTTTAATTTAACTTAAATAAAAGGGCCTCGTTAAGTAATTAACTGTCACGTGATTTCCTCCCTTTCTACAATCCTGCGGCATAACCACTTGGACGGACAGTAGATAGCATGTCTGAGTAATTTTATATTTTCGGGTCGGGCCGAAGTGAAGATTGAATTTACAGTACGTAGAGTAGGTACAGAATTATTTCAACATGAGTTACTAGTACGAAGGACGAAACTGGCAATTGGAATTAGATGCAATAGTCTATAGTGCGATAATATGCACAAAAGAACTGAAGCCTGTATCGAAATGAACTGCCACCATTTTCAAAATTGTGTTTAAATATTCATATTATGATTATTTTTCAATTTAACTTCATTCTCTATATTGTACGCTAATGTGCTGTAGACAGTATAATATACACTGCATAATGAATACGTTCGCATGGATAACTCACTTCGTGAGTAAAAACACTTATTGTTAATACAGTACTGTACTTTGATTAAAGAAAAACCTAATGAAAATTATCAAACTCAAAATCGCGATATGTCCTAGTTTACGTAAATGGATGAACTACTTTTCTTCCTTCCTATATCTAGTAGAGTGATTTGTGTTTTACGCCAGTATCATCGAACTCCAGTCTTGGAGGGGGGATCAAGCGGTGTTTCCGGTTCTCTAAAGGCATAGACAGGTTAATATTAAAAATTTTAGTAAAAATAAAATGATGTCCCTGTACATAGTACAGCTTAAGCGGGTACAGACATACCGGTACAAAACAGATGGTCTGTTCTAATGCAGGTTGTTTACAGAAAGCGAACAGCCAATACAAACTTTCAATCTCATTAATAGAACTTTATGGTAAATTTCCATTTTATTTAGCAATATTGTTCCATTTTTAATTGTAAAAAAAATAGACTGTAATGGTTTACTGCACAAAACCACACAAATTTTTTTTAAATGCAACATGTTAATCTCTCCCGCTTCCATAAAACAGTGCCATTTTTAAATCAAAATTACTGTTTGTGTGATTTTCGAAACGAGGTAAGAGACTCCTAGTTTATAATAATCGTTGAGAAACCGCTACAAAAGTTCGCTGATTAGGTAACCTTAATTGCAGAAAACATTGACGGTACATCTTCTTGCCTCACTTGAATTACGACGACTTTCTCCATAAATTAATAACATATGATATTTCTAAACTGTGAATGATGTAAGTTCATCGAATGCCTAGTACCGAACTGTCATCCGTTCGGCAGTAGACCTTTGGACAGGGAGCTTGAACTCAGCTGACTTGTACGTACGTCTGTGCAGAGTACTGCCTGCTGAACACGTTGCCACGTCTCTCACGCCAGAATATTAACAAATTTAAGCATGCAATTTTATTTAATTTCACGAAAACGTAATAGAACACACAAATATGTATTTAAACTAATATTAACTCTTTGCTAGATATACCTACTGACGTAATTGTTTTCGTCATTTTACTAACGATATAATCAGTATAACGCGAATAAAATAAGAGAAGAAATATTTTTTTCTGGGAAAACTATCAAATTTTGACCGAATGTTGTATGGACATTGTTTGATCCTGTAGACCATCCGTGGCGAAAATGTCACTCTGCGCCGAGCCACTGTGTAACCTGCAACTTGCATAGCACCTATGGAGGGAGGAGGACACCCGAAGGGGAAGTGAAGCAACTGTCTGACTTATTAACGGATTTCATTTTCCTTACGTCAAGCACTTAAATATAATTTTATACAGTACAAGGCTACAAACTAATGTTTACTGCGTGTAACGAAGAAAGAAATGAACAATAAATGAACAATATCACAACCTAAAATTAACTTTCTTCAGAATGTCTCTGCGACAGAGTTTCAAAATCAGGAATTATGTCACTTACTGCCGGTCGTAGTTGATCACGAAGGTATTTGTCTGTCAGTCGTGATCTAAATTTGCTTTTTACTATTTTCGTTGTTGAAAATAATTTTTCACAAACGTAAGTTGTAGCGAACATGGCTTCGGATATTTATTTTTTCGCAAAGATTTGAAAAGTTCAACATTTGTCAAGTCCTTACATCTAGCTTTCATCTAACATCACATTGTAAATCTGTGAGTTTAAATTGGAGATCTAACGGCATTATTCGTACATCTGCTGAAAAAGGATCGGCGTACAGAGATAATGGTAATAATAATAATAATAATAATAATAATAATAATAATTAACCTTTTAATGTATCATGAGTGACATGTGGTATAATACTGTTTTATGCTATACAACCGTTTCCTCGTAATACATCTGAACAAATCATACATTTAATATTAAAAAATGCGTCCTCCCATCCTCCTTGAACCTTTCGTTTTTGTAGAGCAGCCGTGGCGAGAACGTGACTCGCGAGACATTGTGGCTCGCAGAGATAGCTGTGCATTTCGCTTGCTTCTAACCTCCGCCAACCCCCACCCTCTCACTCACTAGAGTCAAACTCCGTTCCATTTGTATTTGTCTCTGACCTGCGAGTGGCATATGTCTCTCTCGAAACCATGTACGAAATGGGAGGACGCATTTTTTTTGCTGTCAATATGAGGAAAATATTAAATGTATGATTTGTTCACAAGTATTACGAGGAAAACGGTTGTATAACATAAAAAGGCATTATACTACATGTTACTGATGAAACATTAAAAGGTTAAGTGTTATTGTTGTTATCATTATCATCATCATCATCATCACCACATCAATATCAACATTATCATCATCATCATCTCTGTACGTCGAACCTTTTTCAGGAGATGTACGTACGAATAATGCGGTTAGCTCTTCAATTTGAACTCACTGATTTACTAGGTGATGTCAAATGAAAGCTAGATGTAAGGACTTGACAAATGTTGAACTTTCAAATCTTTGCCAAAAAATAAATATCCGAAGATTCGTTCTTTCGCTTGCTCTGTTGAACCCATGTTCGCTACAACTTACGTTTGTGAAAAATTATTTTCAACAATTAAAATAGTAAAAACCAAATTTAGATCACGACTGACAGACAAATACCTTCGTGATCAACTACGACTGGCAGTAAGTGACATAATTCCTGATTTTGAAACTCTGTCGCAGAGACATTCTGAAGAAAGTTAATTTTAGGTTGTGATATTGTTCATTTATTGTTCATTTCTTTCTTCGTTACACGCAGTAAACATTAGTTTGTAGCCTTGTACTGTATAAAATTATATTTAAGTGCTTGACGTAAGGAAAATGAAAATCCGTTAATAAGTCAGACAGTTGCTTCACTTCCCCTTCGGGTGTCCGCCTCCCTCCATAGGTGCTATCCACGTTGCAGGTTACACAGTGGCTCGGCGCACGATCACATTTTCGCCGCTGTTGCTGTAGACAAATAAATAAATGCGGAAAAAATCAAAAGGCGACAGAATACAAGAGAATAAGACATTTGGGATGGAATAGGTGGGTTTATAGCTTCTGCAGTGCTCACATCGTGTTTGTAGACTTGTGTGTTCCTAATTTTATGTTATTTTCAATTAAGTCTTCTTTCCCGTGTATGTTGTGTAACAGATGTCGAAGTTCTGCCCATATCCACATATCTCTGGATACAATTACATAAAAATATACAAGATATCTCATTTTGACAGAACTCCGTTTGGGAAAGGACACAGGACTAGCAATAAATCCACTCTTGTTGAACATGTCTATATTTCTGCTTCTCTCTGCCTTGTGATGAACATGTTTACATGATATGTTATTACACAGTCTAATTCCAGTTACCTGTTCACATTGTTACATTTGTTGATTTCTACGTTAATAGTTGAGTGATACAGTCCTAATTATTTGTCCTCACATTTCAAAGATAAATATCGGTAGCAGGGTTTAATCTCTGGTTTCTTTTTCGTTTTACATCGAATCAAAATAAATGTTATATAATTTATTGCATTCCACTTCCCATAGTTTACAATCCACTCTATGTTTATATTTTCTACATGCCGGTGCTCGTTCAAAATCCGCATTGTAAAGATAGTCTAAGTTTTTTATTATTTATTTTGTAGGCCCCTATACGTTACATGTAATGTCATTTTACTAATCTCATACAAACAACATTATCAATTCAACAATCACACCGAGATTGCAATGTTTTAGTAAGTAACACTTTGATATGTTCAGCAATGATATGTATAGAAGATCTGGTATACATCAATCTGTTAAGCAAACACATGAAATACAATTACAGTTAATCTGGTCCGCCATTACGTCGTAACTACGTGATATGGAAGAGATTTTACTTTAGTGTTAACTTATCCTTGTGCACTCTATATTATGCTTTTATTTGCTTTCAACATCTGAAACATGTAGGCACATTATTACTTTAAATTTCATTCACTCGCCATTTCACATTATCTTAGCATTTTTAACGTAAATTTGCACTCAGATTTTTTTATAATTAACGCACATTAAGGATCTGGTCTGAATTTACGTACCGCGTTTGTCGTACTTTACGAAATACCTAGACCAGGCATGCCAGAAATGAGACACTGAATGTGCAGAGTATTTACGCGGGATCGCCGGTCTGTGCAGAGCGTCCTCTTACCAGTCCTTAGCCGTAGGGGTGTACAAGAATCTATTCTGCGCTTCTAGTGTTAAATTAAATTGACATTTTGACATTATAAATACACTTAGCAGAAGGAAAAAAAAACACAATTATTGTCAGTGTCTATATTTGACAATTGTAATACTAGAAACATTAGGCTTAGTTATGGTTCACAAAGCAGGGGTTTGTAAAACATCATTTATTAACCTGATTAGTATTCAGTATTTAAAGTAAATATAAATATTGCAGTAATTTCGAAACAACAAAAAAACGAACACAGTAATTCATTTTACGTAGTAGGTACTAATTATTTCAAAGTAATACTCTTTCATTGTTCTTTAAGCATTGTTGGAATCACTAGTACACAAATGTTGAAGAAAATATTATACTCCCTATTACATGCAGTAGGACATGTGAGGTTTTTACATTGAAATCATTTCCTTGCTGTATGTAAACATAAATTCACATTAATATTAATCAATTGGATAAATGAAGCTTGAATTTATATTTACATATAGTTTATTTGGAAACGTTGAGAGAAAGTCTCAGAAAGTTGGGAGCGTTAATGAAATGAGTTAAAAGCGTAGTTCACAAGCTGTGAAAAGAGGACATTTTCTTTTTGTCAGGTTTAAAGATTTATTAACGTAAGTATATTAACATAACACAGTGACGTGAGATGGAAAATTCGCCATTATATATTTTTCCAGAAAATTTTTCCGCCTTGCAAATAGCTGCTTTCTTCGCTCCCTTACAACCTCAGGAGCCTCACATGTATTCCTCACTCAATATTTTCTTCACTTATCAACTTATGAAATATAAGTCGTAATTCGTCTGACCTTTGATGGCTGTGTTAGTACAGACTCCAAAACAACGCTATTGTCACGTTTGTTTTGCCATGAGAGTGCTGGTAAATATCATATTTTGAGTACTTTACTAATCTGATCTAAACTGTCACAACATTATTAGCTCCACATGGGCTGATGAAAGCCTTTCATTTTAAAATAATCCGAGAAAAATATTATAACAATTATGTTATATGGTTCGTGATTTCTCTTCTTCGTTATATTTGTGGACTCTTCACTTTATTTTTCATAACGCAATCACAGTCATAGCTCAATCAGCACCCGTACTGAAACTGTGTTACTGAAACAAAAGCTAATCTGCTCCTGCAGGCACTGTACAGCCCTGTCGCGCTCCCCTCCAAGCCGATTCACTCCCTCCAGGTAGGGGAATAGGAACTGCACATCGCACAGAGACAACTGCACAATGTGTAGGGTTTTGGCATGCCTGATCTAGACAGATTGCAGTCTCTAGAAGGAGCTACAATTTGTGAATAAATAGTGGACAAAAGTAGAACAGAGATTAGATACTAATGTCAAACGTCTAAAGTTGCGCAATTCACATCTATCAGTAACGAAATACTTTGACCTAAACATGTCTTATCTGAAATACCACATGTTTGGAAGAAATTACAATATACACTGTATCAAGTCTGAAGTTGCATTGATTTTTCTATTGCACGCGAGACTGAAACTTCCAATTTGCATTTTCTAAGTTTTACGGTGCGGGAATCTGTGACAGGTTAGATTAGGTTATGCTAGGCTAGGCTTTCTGTATGCCTTGCATATACGAATCTCTGACATCACGTTAGGTACGTTTAGACTTTTGGTATGGTTTCCATATACGAATATGTTACAGGATTTTAGTATATCTTGCATATACTAAGCGAAGTGAAATGTGCGTTTCACGTTCTTTATTTCACGTGTTAAATAGTAATTTTTAGGTTAACAACACCAATAAATTCTTTCCAATTTTTACATATTTTCTAATATGTTTTCAAATCAATTGAAACCTTACATGAATTGTTCACATTCGAAAGTACTTTCTCTCTGAAAATTGGTCCATTTTTCCATCTTTCTCATAAAAAAAAATCCTTCAGTGTCGCGTGCTGTAGAGAACCCGAAGGGATTATTTGCGATCTTTTTAGAAAACATTTTCGAAATGAATTATAGTATACAGTATATACGATTACCAAAGAACTTATTCTTCAATCGCTATATTTTTTTTATAATACGCACACTTTAAACACGTCACATGAGTACAGCGAATTGCATACATTAATATTACAATGAAGAAGCGTACAAACTTCTAATGTATAGTTTAAGTGGAGTTCTCACTTTAAATTTGTTTTTAATTCAATATCTTGTCTAACGAACGTAACTTCAACAGAATTTTCACCATTCCCATTGTAAAATTTTATTATTCTTACAATCGTACATCGCTTAATAAAACTTTACAATATCAAGACTTCCCAAAACATATTTCTGTATGTGTAGCCCGTTTGTTATTCAGTTCTTTGGAAATGTTCACCTATATTTCTATAAAATATTATAACCCTTCATTGAGCCACTACAATCTCAAAATAAACGTTACACTGCTGTATATTTTTATTTCCATATTGTCAATAAAATTTTAGGACAACATTTTTATATTCAATGTTTCATCAAACTACCCGCATTAAGTTCTGTAATTCAAAGTTGAAAGTGCCCGCGAAACGTTCTTGGCTTAGATTTTCGAGAGCTGGACCCGGTCGGATCCGTACACTTAGGCATTCTTGCGCCCTATATATGCTATGTTCGTCCAAGCCTGATAGGTGGTCTGAATCCGAAGCTGACATGTGGGCCATCCTGCCTCAGTCTCTGATAGTGCAAGTCTCGTCCGCATACTAGTAATCTCATAACCCCAAGTACCCGGAGCCCCAAGCCTTCCCTATATCATGATCGGAAACCCGTACTGTCCCCAGACTTGACCCCACCTATTTTTAACTGCTGCAGATGATAGATGAAATGAAGGGGAGATGAGTGTTGGTGGAATGATAAAGGGAAACGGGAGTACCCCGAGAAAACTCTATGCCGTCTGTTTTTTCCACCACAAATTTCCATCACAACCTGGTCGGGAATGGAACCCAGGTCGCTTGGACGGAAGACCAGAGCTCTAGCACTAGAATCACACATGTGGCACCCGTAAAACAATCATATCAGCTGCTTTGATGTTGATGGTAGCCAAGATCTCTTAATGCTGTGGATAGACGATGCATTGCCTAACCAATGTCAACACTGTCGCATTTGGCTCGGAAGTTGTTAATACAAAACATAATAATGTAGCAGATTTTAATCTAGTTCAAATTTACGATTACAATTTAGAGAAATATATTTTTTTTCTCTGCATTTACTTACACAAAACCCCAAAAGGTTTCACTTTCATATCTCAATACAGCATTAATGTGTATAATTAGTGACAAATACATGATTGCATTAACTATAATAATATTTTATTTTTAATGGTAATAATGTCATCAAACATTCTTAAGTTTTGTAGTTCTTAATATGCAATAAACAGCTGTGCTCGAAAAACTACAGACCAAAGAAAATTATTTTTTATACGTTATCAAAAAAAATTACACAAGTGATGATCGACATATTGACATTATGATGTCAGAGAATCTCAGTCATCTGAACTCTAAATATGTCAGCAGTCCTGGAGGTCATGGTCTTCGTGTAATATTCTTTATTGAAGGTAGTGTGTGTTTTGTTTTATTCTGAAATGCAATTAGTTCTCAAAACTGACGAAAGATGGATTTTGTAAAATAGGAAAATTATGTAGGAAAACTAACGCTTCACTGAATATCATTATTTTTAGGCAAATCCTTGAATGCCAAGCTTCAAAATGACGGGTCATTCACTAAAATCCGTTCAGCCGTTTTCACGTAATTTCCATTACCAGTTCAAATTGCTTTCAAAGTACAGTCCATTGGAATGAACTGTTTATGCCAAGGGACATTTAATGCAAAAACTCTCAACATTTCAGGCTTCTGAAGGCCAGCTCACATTTAGTGGACTCGAACCGAATCAAATCGAAACGAAACTTCTATGCACGCTCACATCTAGGGGGATCGAACCCAACCCAAGTGTGTAGAGATTAAAATGGATCGCATAATGGCTTTAGCACAGTTATATGAAGAGCCAGAAAGAGAAGAAATAAATATGCAAAACAAGAAAATGAAATACTGGCCACATGGAGAATGTTCACTTTATTTGACTATATTCTGAGAGGTGAAGCAAAATTTCGTTTTTTAGCTCTGCTTTGGATTTTAACGTTTACCTGATGTTTCCTTTGATTTATTTATTTCGCTTCAACCATTACCAAAGGAATAATTATTGCGGCAGTGCTTTTGTGTTTTGTCATACAACAACGGATAATTTTGAACAAAATTTATTAATATTTTTTTTTCGTTAATATTATTGAATTATAATTTTCTGTGTACGTACTATTTTATCAATAATTTTCAATAAAGAAATTACGCTATCAATAATGAATATGGTTCGTTTGTTTTTTTCACGAAGGCTTCACGAGAACAAACGATCATTCCCGAAACAAGAAATCCTGTTCAGGCAGTGGAATAAATATTTGAGTAGCTTAATATCAAAGACGGACATCTGACCTCAATCGAAATTTAGATAGCTGTGGTTTTTTATATAATTTTTCATGCTCTTTCCAGTTATAGTGAAATCATATGCAAACTCTAACACTATATTCATAAAATAAATTGTGTTAAATGTTACAAAGAACACTGTGAATTAAAAAATTGCCTCTAGATCAAAACTATGGAGACAACAGATGTCCGTCTTTGATATTAAGCTACTCATTTGACTCATGAATTCTCTTCGATTCGACGCGCCGCTTTCTGCTCTCTTCCATTTAAACGCATTGTGGAGAGAAATTCTTTTCGATTCGATTCCGCTAAATGTGAGCGGGCCTTAACAAAGACATTCGAATCTTCACAGGGTTCATGTCAAATGGATACTCTGCGTATTCTAACTGCTTTGTTACGCTTCACTGGCTCCAAACTGGGCAGCCACTAGGCTATCTCTTCCCACTCGCAAAAGCAAAACATCAGCGAACGTACAGCAGGCCTGTGTTCGTGTTTTCCCCGTAGATATCAGAGCAAGCACGCCATGAGTTGTCGTAGTCAAGTTCGACAGCGTTTTATAGATCAGTGCCCACAAAAGGCTGAAACGAAACAAGATTGCCTTGTTCGTCGAAGTATTTCACCCATTAACACGCTTCAGTTCTTCTGAGGTCATTCCCTAAGTGCTACAGAGCGACAAATCACAGAATTCACATCTACAGTCCATTAGATTCATCACTCTTAAAATCCGATTAATATCGATTACTTTTATCGATTATTTTTAAAACTGTTCCGATGAAATTCTTGATCAATTTAAGAGCGACTTGATAAAAATGCAAAGTCTTTGAAGGCCTCATCGATGAGTTCCAAATCCTGTCCATTATATAGTGAGTAGCCATTAAATTTATTTATAGTACACGTGATCACTAGATATGGAAGTTCGGACACCAAAACTATGGAATTAACTGCGTTGTGTATTATACAAGTCGTGTTGTTTACATAAACTCAGGGTAGTACTGGACTTGTACAAAGCACTGCTATGCTTGAACCAAAATATTGCTAGGTATAATCAGGTTACTAAAAACAAGTAGGTTATAACACATTTACGAAAGCAACTTACCCCATTATCTTCGTTGTAGAAAATGGTGATATATTTTAAATAAAAATGGTGTACTTTAAGTGTCACAAATTTTGTTGCACTGTACAACTGTACATTTATAAATTGTGAAATATGAACCTGTGTCGATTTTCACTCAAACAAGAAAATGTTTTTTGCTGTTATTTATACTCGCTTTAACATCTTTGGTCATAGGTGAAATCCGAAGGCTGTGTACTATTGTTGAATACTGGTTCTATTATTGTAAACTAGGTGGCGTCTGTGGATGCATTACCAAATAGCTTACTACTATTGTCGCTTGTCTATTCATGTTCCTTGGGTATGTTTTAGTTTTCAATCCATATAGTCCCACCATAGATTTTTTTTTCGTAATCGAACATTCTCAAAGGCTCATTCAAATGAAAATTAAACATAACGTAAGCGTTAACTTAAAAATGTAAACGTTACGGTAAAATCAAGAACATTCACGATGGGAACATAAACATAACCGCAAAGATACTTGGTAACCATGGAAATATAACAACGACGTCATTTCCTCATATTCTGTCGTATACTTCAGCGCTCTACGATTGTGTATTGTTTGCAAATCACGTAAGCATAAACATGAAAGTTTGGAGTTCGCAAACTTTCATGTTAACGTCTAACGGCAATGTTAATGTCAGTGTTTATGTGAATCATTGTGAATGATCTCATTTGATAACCTGGGCGCAAACTTCTGTGTTTATGTTATGGCTATGTTTAATTTTCATTGTGAGTGGGCTTTTACCCCTGCCGAATTTTTCACATCCGCTGAACATATGGAATGGAATTTTGAGAGGGGGCACTACGACCCAGCACTACGACCTTTCAAGATCTATTGCTCAAACCCTCAAGCTAGGTGTATTCCCAAACCGACACCGGCTGACTACACTAAGGTTTGCTGCGTATCCAGTTTTCGAGCAAGTCCCTAGGCCAGCCTCCTCCGTGCGTCGCCAGCCGGCATTCGGGGAATGCTATGGAATTATGACGAAATGGAGAAATGGTGACGGAATTATGTAGATGACTAATATGGGGAAACGGGAGATCCCCGAGATAACCCCCAACTGCGACCTTGTCCCCCACAAGTTTCAGACCTGACCGAGACTCAAACCCGGACCACGAGCGTGACAGTCTGAAAGTCTGACCACTCCCAGGTCCGTACACTTCAGCATGCTTTGGCCCATTTTGTGCCCTATACATTCCTATGCGATGATTATCCACGTCTGACAGCCCTGAATGGGTTCACCTCAACCTGTTTTTACTATTGTAGACAATTTATTAAATTTGGGGAAGCAGGAAGTGTTGGTGGAATGATATACGTAAATGGGAGTACCCCGAGAAAAGCCTCTGTAACGTCTCCTTTTGCCACAACAAATTTCATTACGACCTGGCCGGGGATCGAACCCAGGCTCTAGCACTTAAGCCACAGACGCGACTAATATAACCAGGGTTACTCACTCCTTTTTCAATTGTCTGCTCTACAGTGTGTCCCAGAATTCGTCATTGCGGGTTACATCGTATGAATCCTGAATAAAATGGAACATGAAAATGTATTTTCTTCTTCACATGAGGGATTAAGCAGTTTATTTGTTCCGTCCTCACACTGTTCCTTCTCATCTTCATCTCTTCCTCGGGCGTCCAATGCTTCTTTTTCTCGATGGTTTCTAATTATCTATAATCAATGGTATTCTTTCTGCGCTCATCGGCTCATATATCGTATCGAATCTTCTCTATTCTCTATCATCTTCTTATTAATTTATGTATATTAAGTTCTTCCCTATTTATTCGTTTCGTATGAGATCTCTTCTCGTACATCCTTTGACTCTTCTCAGAAATCTCATCTCTGCTACTTGTAGTTTGCTTCTATCTTTTTGTTTTAAAATCAAAGACTCGCTGCCATACACCAATGTCACAACAGTCATTACTTTGTAAAATTTTAGTTTTGTTAATGAAAATGTTAACGATAAAATTTGCTCAGAAGAATTTTTAATTGCGTAATGTGACAATATTTCTACCTTGAAAATAAATGTTACTTCAGTGATCGTAGCTCAAGTTATCCGTACGCTGCTCTAAAACTCAGTATTCGTATTTCGTCCTTCATTTTTTTAATTTATTATTTTAATATTTTAATTTTTATCATCTTTCTGTAATGTAGTAATTATTTCTGTGTCACATCTTATCCTTTTAACTACGGTACATAATACATTATCTTTCATTCATTACTTAGCACATTATTGAATGTTAAATATAATGATAAACATGGTAAACATTACATAACAATAATAATAATAATAATAATAATAATAATAATAATAATAATAATAATAAAAAAGCTGTAAATCCCCAGTGGGGCAAGGCCTCCTGCTTGGGCAGGGGTGGCTCGAGTCTTTACCATCAGAAGAGCCGACCTGATGGTTTATTTACATTGCTATTTTTTTTTGTCCACAATTTCACTAGCACTGGTTGTTGCTGCCGCTCAGAATTGGTTGACTGCGTCCTTCCACCGCGTTCTTTGGCGTCCTATTCTGGTCCACAGCCCCCCCCCAGCTGTAACCTGAACTCGTCCCCCATCTGGTTCTCGGCGGTCGTCCACTGTTTCTCCAGCCAATTCTGGAATCCCACAGTATCGCCTTGTGTGCCCATATGGTAGGTTGCATTCGTATCACGTGTCCTCCCCAGCGCCATTTCATCCTATTAGCGAGTGTGACCACTTCCTCTATGCCGCTTCTTCGTTTCTGACTTTGTCCTTTAGGCTTATTCTGAGTATTTTTCTTTCCATTCTTCTTTGACATTTTCCAATTTCTTGGTAAGTGACCAGGATTGCGCCCCATATAGAAGTGCAGGTGCAATGCAGCTGTTGAAGATCTGCCTCTCGTTCTGCAATTTCTGGCTCTTGTCCATTAGGATGAAGGACAGACTCCAAAACTTTTTCCATGCTGATGCTATTCGTCTATCGATTTCTTTATCCATGCTGTTCTGAAATGATATAGTCTGGCCAAGGTAAATGTATCGTGTGACAAATTCGATGTTCGTATTGTTGACGATCATCTGCCCTTCTACATCGTTTAGTCAATACTTTGGTTTTGCTGGTGTTCACATTACTAAAACATTATATGATGTGCCGTGCTTTTTATTTTATTTTATTTTTTGCACAAATTGTGCAATTAAAAATTCTTCAAGTCGATATTTTGTCACTAACATTTTCGTCTGTATTTTCATCCACGACTCGCACGATGTAGTCCGTGTGCGCGAATTTGGAACATTCTGTAAAGGGGTATGAGGTACGTAACCTTAAAGGTAGGCGCGCACTTACCGAAACGGATACGTTCGGTGCGTTCGGATTTTTATTCTTAAACGGAGCATCGCTCACTTGGTCGTACCATCTTTGTCCTCATGATCGAATTCTGTCCAGAATTATGGCCTGAGAATAAAAACTGATTTCTGTACGGTCCAAGATCGAAATAAAGAATGCCATGAGAATTATATCGATTGCAAGGCCTCCAATCACGATAATATTGAAGGTATAAAATATGAATGACGATAAGTTTATTTTGTTAGCCCAACAGTATAAAGAGCTTTACAGTTTATAAAATTAGAATATTATAGCAATGTAATATGCAAAAATAACATAGGCCTATGGGATAAGATTGGGGAAATAGTGAATCAACCAGGTATGTTCTTCATAGTTTAAGTTGCAGAGCTATTCATTTTATTCCTAGTTTCAGTTCAGAATACTATAATGAAATAATGCGCTCTAGCGGTATATTACAACACTATTTGATGATTAATTCGAAAATGCGGAGAAGTGAGCTTTACTGTATTAAAAATCCGAACGCGCCGAACGAATATTTTCCAGTAAGTGAGTGCCTACCTTTAGTCCTAGGAATTAGCCTACTTCTGTCGATTTAACTTCATGACAAGAGGCAAAGAAAATAAGAACTTACTTTCACAACATAATGTTAACATATTCAGCAAATTCAGAAATCAGTACACGGAGCAACTTGTAAATGAGAAATAACACGAGAAACAGGTTAGGTCATCCGAAACTCGTGAATTTGTGATAGCAAAAAGTTGAAGTGAAATGTATGTTGTATGGTTTAGTCAGATAATTTTAATCCCGCACTAACTGTGTATGATTTATATTTAACTGCTCTTATGACTCATTTCTAGGAATTGCATTGATATTTTTCACCGGCCAATTACGTTTACGCTATAATGTAAAACATTTACTTTATGTGACCTGTCCAAAGTGTGCACTACTTTTGTGTTAGTCCTCACATTTGTATCACCTTCGATCGTTTTCTTTCACAGCATGGGACAGGAGTCGTCCTGATTGAGAGAACCAAGTATCTCGGGATCGAAATCACGCTTTTCCAGACCGTTCGCAGTCGTCCTAATAGGTGAGTCAACTTATATTCCAGTTTTGTTTAAAGAAATAATTTGAGTAGAGAGATGACTCTGTTAAGTTAGCCGACAGACTAATCCAAGGAATGTACTCGATTCGCAGCTGTCGAAATGTCGAAAAGAATTTAGATCTAATAATTTAGTTGTGAGGTTTCTGAACAATGATTGAAGATTATGAATGCAGCCTAAGTATTACATTGAAAATTTATATTTGGGAATAATTGAAGAATTTGGTGGAAGAACGGTCTATCCCAAGTTTTAAAACTTCTGATATAAAGGATTGTACAGAATTGAAGTGAAATAACCACGTAAATGTCTCATGCTGCATACAACAAAAAAGTATATCACATTGATGTAGCTTTCTCAGGAAAAAAAAAAAAAAAAAAAAAAATTTCTTTTTGGCAGATGTTTAATATCCTTTAATTCCGATAATTATTGCCAATAGGTTCATGATTTTTGTCTATATCGATAGAAAATCTAATAAACAATATTTTATCCCTTTGGCGTATTTCAATAAAATGGACGGCTTTAGTGTAAATTGTATGTATATAATATGTATGTGTCGCTTGCGTGATTCCGGTTCCGTATATTACGGATAGATGGCAGGAATGTGACCCATTTTCAAGTTGCACACCACTTCGGCGGGCCACGCTATGCTTTGTGTATCTGTGGAGAGTTATGTCGTGTACTAGGGTGAGTGTATGTGTAAGTGTTCCCTACACTAGGGAATGGATGAGGATGATGATGATGAGGAAGGGAGAAGGAGAAACTCGGTGCCGGCACGTAGCCTACTCCTGTCGAATAGCATCAAGAGGGCCGCCAGGCTTAACGTCCCCATCCGACGGACGAATTACTATCAACAGTGACATATGCCTTCTCTTCATATGCACTGCGGAGAGATTTGGAATTTAACCCGGCATATTTTTGCACAATTTAATGATTAGAAGTTGTACACCGCCATCTCTCCTAGTCCCGAGGTATACATTTTACATGAAAATTTCTGACTTCGCCGGGAATCGAACCCCGGGCCGGCTAGTCGGAAGACAGAGCTAACTCGGCGGACTGTTTTCCTGTAAATTTGATTTTAAAAACAACACATTTGAATTTGAATGGGATGCAGTGAAAGTGGGAGTGAGGGAGAAGTTTATCTTATTTCCTGACAGGCCAGAGTTCGTTTCCCTCTGACACAAGTATACGAGGAGAACCAGTACAGTGTGTGTTAGTGTCTTGGCAGCCTTCGCACCGATATTGATACTCAGTGTGGGTGTTTATTGGCTATTAGATTGCCAAAATTTACGAACGTGGAATATCTCGATATGTTATCAATTCACGACGAAACAAGATTTAGTTCCCTTGCAGCTCAAAACCTTTATGCAGAACGATATCAGGAGAGGAATGTGCCAAATGCAGATGCATCTATCGCTGTCTGTCAGCGTGTATGTGGTACCGGCAGTGTAAAACCAGGCTGTGGTAGTCGTGGGCTGCAGAGTTTAGCGGCGGTGTTGCCAGACGTTTCAAACTTGCAGCTTAATTTTCTTTTTAACAGTGTATTTAATAACAAAACGTATTTTACTTTTTATATTCATTTTATGTGTTCTATCGTTCCCGTCAATTTGAGTGGTTATTTCACTACCACCCTGTATTTCCACTAAGAAGGGAAGCCGTGAGTTTAGCTTCTCTTCTTCAATGACAAGATTAGGCATATCCCACAACAAGAAACTCATGCTACCTGCTTTCATAATATTTTGCGAGAAAAGTAATTTTCATGGAAGAGTGAGATAGTCCCTTCTTCCATCAAGATCTTCAGTTCATACAATTATGACAAGTAAAATTTAACAGATCGAAAAAAATGTTCATCTATTAAAAGATAACGACACATCTCATATACGCGTACAAAACTACGTTCTTGTCTGCATGAAAGACTTCAGAATACAGTACACAGCTTGATCCTACTGTCCCAACTTTTAAGTTTATAAAACAATACACTTGTGTACTTATATTCCTGTTGTGACGATAGAATATGAGTAGAGAATGGGAAAATTTATCTACTCAAAGAATACAGCTCAACGACTAAGTTAATATCTACGTAATTTTTTACGTAGCTGATGCTTTTTTACGTCCTTAGGACAAGAATATTAGATATGTATTTGAAGTAATGAAGAATGGTGATGGTGTTACGAAATATTCAAACCACGCTTACACTCGAAAAGGAGTATGACAGATATCATAAGAAACATATACTTCCAGAAATTGTTACAAAACAACTAGGCGCGCGCGGAATAGACAACTCTCTATTTATTTCTGAAACTAGTTCACTTGAATGTGCTTGTCTTATGTTTTCATCACGTGATGTGATTCACTTACGAAACTCTACTTTGTTCCTTACCACAAAAGTCAATACCAAAACGTTACTTCGAGAAATACAGGACACAACTTACATACACACTTGAATAACAGTCAGAATTATTTTATAACATATATACAACAAAACATAATTGAATTACCCAGCACTTGGAACATTAAATATAGGAAAAGATAAAAATGGCGGACCAGAAAATTGTGCGCAATACTTACAAAAAATAACCAGAATAGTGTGTACATTTTATCTTTCCACGCTCGCGGATGTAGCACAGCGCAGTTGTACAAGTACGAGCGTGGAAAGATAAAGTGTACGCATCGTATTAAATAATTAACACGAACTTCAAATTTTTTACGTAGTTTATAAACTATATGAATAAAATGTTAACATCACTTAAATGTTTCAATAAAGTCAGTTACGTCATGTAAAGCGAAACACATAAATCTCACGCACATTATTAGAAACAGTCCAACAACAACATAACAAGCTAAGTATATAATATTATAATACTCGACAGGTTCAACAATATATAAGGCTAGGGGACATTGTGTCACTATTGCTTTGGAATTCAAGAACTGAATCCTCGGTGACCTTTCACCTTTTAAAAATTCGTATTAGAAATAATGGGGTTTTCAATACGCTTTCATTTGTCAACATTTACGAATACACGACATGACTAGACACTATAAAGAAGCTCATAAGACATCCGTAACAGCGACACACCACTTAGAGTTGGTACTACTGGTAGTGATGTCACATCTACCTCCTTCAGCGATGAGATTTCGAAATACTTTTAGCAGCTACAATCTGATTTTCTAGCAATACTTTCTGCGTTTACTTTTCTATGGCTCAGGGGTTCTTAAACTGCGACCGACTGAGTATTTTCTGAAATCTAACAAAATGATGCGCGTCTCTGGTGATAATTGTGCATGTGAGGTGGTGATAATGATGCTGAGGAGAATGCTACACGGGTTCACAGAATCTCTTAAGAGAAGCTGATGTCATGGTGTATGACAAATTGAAGGAAAAATGGCTGAAACCCGGTTTATATAGATTTGGCCTAATAATAGTATTTTTTTTTACTTTCCATTGAATAAGAGAGTTCCTGGTCTTCAATTAACCTAAAATTCTTATTGTCTTTTTTTTTCCTCGCTGTTATTTATACTCGCTTTAACATCTCTGGTCATATCGCGAGTTAATCTTCTGTGTGAAATCCGAAGGCCTGTGTACTATTGTTGAGATTGGTTCTATTGTTGTGAACTAGATGGCGACTGTATATTAAGTATTACTGATTTGTTATGAATGATCTACATTGTAAGATATAAATTAATTTTTAAGGTGAGGGACAGATGAAATTTTAGTCATTTTCAGTCAAAAATCGCATTTTTGTTTTCTTGTAAAAAAATGAATAGGCAATGTCTTATTTATATGTTGAGCACATTTCAATGCACTATGGCGCTCGAAAGCATTAAAATTACACAATATATAAATGGCTGCACCCTTGAACTTCAATTCCATGCAAATTTTACAAGCTTTCTCCTCTCATTTCTTTTCGAACATTTTCGTCAGGTTCGAAGTGTAAAAGCTCTTACAATTTTGATGATAGGAACATGAAATTTTTACTGCATGTTCTATATACTGTGGTTAACAAAATAGCGCATGGATTTTATGATTTTAAATAAAAAATGAAAAATTATAGTGACAATGGAAAATGTCTATTTTTAGGTATGCAACGGCTATAAAAATGTTTCCAGGAAAACTAATGCGTGATACTGGTTTTGAAAAAAAATTCAAACAATTTTACTGGAAAATTGATTCACATATTTAATTTCGAAATATGTAAATTTTTTAAAATATTTTTGTTATTAACTCGGAAATTAATTCACGCACAGAAATGAAACTTCACCACATCAAAGTGATTATGTGTACAAAAATCAAGGACGTAGCTTTAAAAATGTAGAAAATCTAAATTGCACTCATCCCCCCTTAATTTTCTGGGTATGCCTCAGTAACTTATGGTACGAAAAAGATTAAGCATTTTTAATAACAGCTTATATGACAGCACAAATATTTAAATTCACTTATCTGTTCTGTAATTTCTCCATTTATTATAAAAATTTTAGCTATCCTTGGTTGCAATCCAAGGAATACCATTACTTTGGTTTTATTAGTTGAAATTGACATTCCATATTTAGCAGCGATCTGGATTAACATAATATGGACTGCTTTTTGGACTTCGTTTTCAGAACTCACTATAATAATCTGATTGTCATATTTTAAATATATTTATTATTATTATTATTATTATTATTATTATTATTATTATTATTATTATTATTACATCATTTATATTCATGCACTTCATTTTCTATAGTTCTCATCGTAATGTAATTTCAATTACTTATTGTCGGAGGACATTAAAGCAATACCATATAAAATATTTTTTAATATGTCTATTACTTTGCAGTAGGACTCAAACGAATATTTGTCGTTAAAAGAATTATATTTTCTCATTTAGAAGAAATTAACAAAAATCAGCAATTCGTGAGACATTTAAAAATAACTGTATCATTAAGACTAACATAATATACTGTATATTATTAATTAACATACCTTGAACATTTCATGACCCTAAGTTAGTTTCAAGAAAAAAAAGACCCTACCAAAAATGTAAAATGTAACTTTCGGCAAGAAAGAAATTAAAATTAATTTATAGTTCACAATGCAGTAGATAAAAACCATTCTACAGGGTGTCCCATAAGTCTGGAACCATAGACCAAATCTCTGAAATACGTTTCTTCTGCTTTAAAGGTACTTCTGAAGCCAGAGTGATGTAGTTAAGTAAAGAGGAACTCATTCAAGCAATTCCAGGGACGTTGCCCTGGAATTTAATCCATTGCACTCTGAAAGAGCGTCGATTACACAACAGTTGCTTGAGATAACTTGTTTTCTCGTCTGTTGGCGTTATGAGCCATTTGTCTACCATGTCTCTCATAATTTTTAATGAGATTTCCCACCAGCTTTGTCTAATCGGCGCTCTTTCAAGGTGTAACCGATTAAATTCGAGAACATCTTCCCTGTGACTTCGGATGCTAACAAACAGGATCACTTGCATGCGTTCCTCTTTACTTAACCACATCACCCTGACTTCAGAAGTAACTAAAGAAGAAGAAACAGTATTTCAGAGATTTGGCCTATGGTTCCAGACTTATGGGACACCCTGTAGGTTAATGTATAGCCAAAATATCCTTTAATCAGAAGAATTATTTTAAAGCTACGATCATTAATACCAAATCTGTAGCAATTTGATTTGAGGCAAACTTTTTCTGATTTTTCATACACCTTAACAACCAACTTCCATTAAATATAAGGATGATAAAAGACAAATAATGAACATTTAAAAATCGTCTCTGTTACGAGCGTACAGGTTGTAGTGTTTACCTATTAGATCAGCGATATGGAAGACCCACAAAACGTGACAACAGTTGAAGAACCGCTGAACTTAAACCTGGTTTAAATTTGACTGTGTTTATATTCGCACGTGACATCACCCCTCTAATACTATCTATACATCAACAATAATGGTTTGTGTGTCATCAAGAGCATCAACGTTTATTTTATAGTATATTACACACAAAATATATTCCGTTTATTTAAATTCTAATACTGGAGCTAATTGTGGCGATTTGTAACCACATGATTTGGTCGTGGAACGCTCCCCTGCCAATCATACTACCCTCCCAACACGAAGTAAACATTGGAATGTATATTACTGCATTACACATCGGGAGCAAATAATATGATACGTAAAAATAGAAGAAACTTCATTTTATAAACAAATTGATATGTTTGTTAACACGTAAATAGATGTCACTTCTTTACAATTTAAATAAGTTAATCTTTTTTTTATTTTAATTTAAACACACATTTCCTCGAAAATGTGTTATAAAATCTATGATCATTGTAACAAGCAATCTTAAAGGTCGAGAAATTTATACAAATCTTGCAACATTATTGATTGTGAACCTAATTTGAGACCCCCATTAGAGTCCTTATATGAAACATATAATGATATGTTAGAATATCACATTCGTGACGTGTACACCCTTCACTTACAGGATATCACTGAGCACTTGAAGTCCAGCCCCAAAGTTCACTAAGATACAGTGTGTATAACAATGCATCTTTCTGCCTATATGATATGTGTTATGTTCATTACAATACAAACATGCTAAATGCTAAGTGTATACGTCCTTCATGTTTATGAATGATATGTATGGTCGAAGCGTCTTGCAGCTTCCGCAGCCCGGTTGAGCTAGAGCCTCGTCAGTAAACCACGGGGAATGTTTTCATTTGCATGGATTCGCCACGGGATATTGGCACATCTATAGCCTGCCAAACATTTAACCAACAATATTGTATTACTAATTTGTACCTATACACTACACTCAACACCAAGGACTAGAGTCTTCAATTCAACACTACAGCGCCACTACAGTTAGCGTCATCGCCGAAACTAAAAGTAGGGGCGAGGAGGAGAAGACAAAATTTTGTAATAATTTACTCCCAACACAATAGCTACTGTCTGTATTATTTTCTGCCCGCTTTGAGATGTCTGTGGTACACAACTGCAACATTAATATAGACTACTATAGCCGACGTATTGTCCTTAAAATCTACACTTACCGTTGAGTGACTTTTGTGTTGCTGTTTCATCAGAGACCGTGTGTATAGAGGACAGAAATGTCTTCTAAAGCAGCTTTTCTCAAACTTTTTTGAAGTGGGGACCACTTTTTAAAGTCAGAACAGTTCCGCGGCGGACCACCTTACTTGTGTTTCTTTCGAAAGCAAATTTATAATTTTCGTAACATATTTAATACCAGTATGCTTATATTTTAATAATGTGAGTGCAGAAATCCAACATAGACTCCTCACAGCAAACAGATGCTATTATGGACTCCAAAAACAGTTAATATCACATGAAATCAGCCTCAGCACTAAGAGCAAATGATATAAAACATTAATAAGAGCAGTCTTGCTTTATGGATCTGAAACCTGGGCAGTTGGCAGTGCCGACAATTGTAGGCTGAGTATATTTGAGAGAAAGGTTCTGAGGATGATATATGGACCAGTAAATGATGAGGGCAGTTGGAGGAAAAGATATAACTATGAATTATACCAACTTTTTAAAGAACCAGATGTTTGCAGAGAAATTAAAGCTAGGAGATTCAGGTGGCTGGGCCATATCTTTAGGAAGGATGAAAACGATCCTTGCAAGAAATTGACTCTCACTATACCTTTTGGCACCAGAAAAGTAGGGAGACCTCAGCTAAGATGGCTGGATGAAGTGGAGAAGGATATAATATCAGCAGGTGTTAGGGGATGGAAAACAAAGATGTTAGTTCGAAGGACATGGAAAAGCATCGTTGGGGCGGTCAAGGCTGGAACCCGGCTGTAGAATCAAAGAAGAAGAAGAAGATACTTATATTTTAAAATTGAATTAAAGTTAGGTACTTTGGTCCTCTGTTATGAATTCAGGTGGTCCCTGGCTGGGTTACAGGCGCGGCGCCAGATGTGCAGGGAAAAGATGGCGAGAAACACCACGTGTATAGTGCTTTAAATCCCTCTTTTGTTGCTGAGAGTAGAGTGGGAAGTCGATAGACGGGTGGGGTAATAAATTTCATAAAATGTCAGTACTGGGAGAAAAAGTGAAATTCGATTGCCATGTTCATTTCCAAACTCTGAGATATTAAGCTATAGAATGATACGCAATTCGTTTGAATGTTATGTTTTTATCTGTCTTTTTTTAAGGACCACAAGAGCAGACCTCGAGGACCACAGGTGGTCCGCGGACCATAGTTTGAGAAACGCTGCTCTAAACCAATAAATACAGACTCTTAAATGTTTGTTTTACTTAAGATTTTATGTAAAAAGTGATCAAATATAAACACGTCTACAATTAACATGAACTTTTTTTTCCGTACTCAAAATTATTCCCTGTTTAGCTCATATTTTCAAGTTTCTGTTGCAATTACTTAGCGTAAAACTAGCAACATATTTAGATGTTTTCTATGTTCCCGTACTGTGACTTTATAAAACTTCTATCTGAAGACAGAATTTCAAATTCAAAAAACAATATTATCGTTGTAACACATACTTTCAGCGCGGTAATATTAATCCAGACTAAGACATGTTGCATCGTGTAGCACATTTCGTTCCATCTGTCAGAAAATAACACAGATATCGCTGTAAATAAAACATCTGAGGTCAAGAAGGCGGAAAATTGTAAGATTCTCGCGAGATGCTACAATAGCTTGGTTCCTTTCTCAGTCTCAAATTAATTTTCGTTGCGGGACAATACTACGTCATCCACTGATTTTAAATGAACCGTGGTGTCCCAGAATATATTTTGTTTCAATGTTAATACTGTTTAAAACGCGTGCGTGAAAAAGCAACACGTTCATATTCAAACATCCTCTCGTCTCGGACGGAACTTCATATTTTTTTGGAAATTAAATTGTTTCAAAAATGATTATAATATACCACCTGTCAGACATTGTCTAGCTACTCGAGATTTCCATGTATTTCTGTAAGTAGTGTACGTCTCCAAAATAAGAAGGCGAGACACGAAAAATATTCGACGCATATACCTCCTAAAAGTAAGAAAATGTTTTACAGTCCTGTTTAAAAATTGGAGAATGATGATTTCAAAACTGTATCCATCGTACAGTCAATGTTTGAAAAAGGAACGATGTAGCCTAGTGAAGACGAATAACTTAATTGTCGGGTATCGAACCCTTTAAAGGCAGTGTAGAATCGATAACAGGGAACATGTCTTACATGTGTTCATTCTTTAACAATATTCTGTGATTCTTAATTGGAGGAAGAAGTACATGGTTGATAACAATGTATCTTTATTGCAGAAAATAACTACAAGGAGTTCAATTTTGAATGAAACTTCAGGTTTTTGCTTCTGTATATTCATGAGATCAACATCAGGAGCGAATTTAATTCTCAAGACATAGATAAATTACGTAGGCCATGTCTATTGTTGACATTGCGTGTTCTTTTGTTTTGTCAACAAATGAATACAGCCGTGTATTAATAGTAAATTATGCAACGAGCCTATAATGGTAGTAATTAAGACGCGAGTATGTTTATGAAACGAGCGCAAGCGAGTTTCATAATTTTCATACGAGCGTCTTAATTACCATTTTAGTCAAGGGTTCATAAGACTTTTTTGGCTCGACCATATTGATTTTTTCCGGCAATTGGTGAAATGAATTTGCGGGAATGTGCTTTGTGAAAGGCTGGAAGATGACGGTGAATTGATGTTAATTTGTGTGTTGTTTTTTTCGACTGAGTTTAATACTGTCTAATCTCGCGCTAGTTGTTTTTCGATTGCATATCCGAGAATAATCGATACTTGCGCTTTCATATTGCTACAATGGTATTTTCTGATTGGTGGAACACCTGAACTTTAATGAATAGGTGTACTTTAATGGGGTCCATTAAAGGGCTGCTACCACGTGTATAATTACTACATTTCGGCATGGTCGAGCATAAAAACTAGAAACAAATGTCATCCATATTTACAACCAAACTTCATTGCTTTTTAGTATTTATTAAAGGCGAATTTATTTCAGCACAGAAGTTTTAATTGGAAAGAGTTTCGTTACGTTGTTGATCGCTGTGTAAATTAATTTCTGATTAACTGGTCACAATTCCAGCAACTTTCTGATGAAACCTCAGAATTTTTAAGGGACATAAATTCAATATTTTCTTCTTCACGTGACAAAAAGATATATATTTTTAATAATGGACACAATTTAAAAAAATTGCTAAATTCAGACATTCGAAAGTACCACAAATTATTAAATATGTAAAATCATCTGACTTCGGTAACGTTCGGCAAATAAACCTATGACGTAGTTGATGACGTAGTGAATATAAAACAAGCACCGGAAGCTTCATTCAAAATTGAACATGAGATTATAGTTATTTTTTTTTCTTTTTTGGAGAAGCAACTGAAAACGAATATGACATTATCGAAACTGATACCTGATATTGTTCAAGCCTTCATAGTAGCCGTGGCTCAAAATATGTTCGCTTTCTGACTAAATTGTTGTATGGCGATTGTTCATTTTCCTCATATCCGACTCTAAATCGATGGTTAATGCGAGAATTTGGAAATGAGAAATTAGGTAAAGTATCATATTTAAATTTATGTATGATAACTACTTACATAAAGTAAAATTGCTGCTTCATATTCGCTAAAATTTTAGACACCAAGTCTACAAGGTAAGTAACCCTGGCATACACGTTTCTCGAAACATTATCTTTGGTTATTGATAGGGTATGATAATTATTTAATTTTGTATATGGTAATACTTTCATAATTGATACTGCTTCATGTGCGCTAAAATTCGAGACTCTAAGGGCATAGGTAAGCAGCACTGATATGGATGATTCGCAAAACATTAATTTTGGTTTCTGATATGGCATGAGATGTATTTAAATATTTTTCGCCCTAAAAGTAAACGGTGTTTGCCGAGAAAACGTATAGGGATGTGCTATTGAATACGCCCACGGCAAACGTGAAAATTACAAAAATATTCTGAAGTTTAAAACGCGTCCTAAGCACAGTTGACTAGAGGGATGTGTTATTGCTTGGGATGTGACTTTTTTGGTAGTAACAATAAAACTTAATTTTATGCATGGAGAATGCAAATTCCTTAATGAAAGTAAATAAATTAAGTGAAATATATCAGCGAATTTTCGCGAAATTGGTAGGCCTAGCAATCCATGAAATCACGATATGTTCTACAAAAAACGGGTTTTATGGAGAATCCGCAAGAAAAATGACTCTTCTAAATAAAACGAGAAAATTGTTTCTTCGTTACAAAATATACATGAACATTTCTACATATTTGATAGTTCAGCATTACATGCGTGCCATCTAGCAACAATGTACGCATAGTTTCATGGACTTGTTCCAGGGAGCAGCACATGCAGACAACTGTTATTTCTCTTTCCCGCAACAACTGCCTTCGTGTGATCAAGAAGGCAGTGCCGTCCCTCCTCACAGTCGAATGAAAATGAATTATGAATTTAATTAATGATCCAAATAATTTTCTAGTAGTTTCAAATGTATTTTTTTAATAATTTAAAAAAAAGTTACATTATTTTATTACTGTTTAAGCTTCTTTAGGGTATGAAAAATGCGCGAAATTGCTTGTTTTTTTTTTTACAAAATATTCATCGAAACTAAATCATTTTAATCTCCGATATCAGGGTAAAATAATCACCATAAAATCACATCCCTAATTATTGCATCTTAATACAGTAGAACCCCGATTATCCGTCACCCTATTAACCGATTGACGGATTATCCTACTGTCTATTTCTCGCTCTTTTTTTTTTTTTTTGCTTCATAAATAATATAACTTATATGAAGTAATGCTTTGAACATTATATTATTAGGCCCTACGTACTTTTTCTAGAGTGTGTTATTCCTTCGGAATATAAAGTGTGTGTGTGTGTATATATAATGTGTATATATATATATATATATATATATGCTTTTACATGTTAATTAACTAGGTTACCTTTTTGACTAGTTTCGGCCTGAGGGCCATCATCAGAACTGGATGGTCTTCGCGCCTTCTGATTTCGTTTCCGTTACTTTATATTCCGAAGTGATATAGTGTTAAAAGTTGTGTAATCAAGATGTATAATCAAGATGAGTGTTATTAATTTATTATAAGCCTAAATTACACAGCATTGTCTATTGTTCGAATTACCGTTTTATATAACTTGTATATAAAATGTCTTCCACGAGTCTCAACAGAAAACGTGTTGTGCCAAGTATCGAGAAAAAGTGTAAACAATTGAGTAGTTTGGAAATGGAAAACTGTGACTCATCTCTCATCATAATACGAGATTGGCGCTACAACAGCATGATTTAATCAAAAACAAGGATAAAGTGTAAAAAAATTATGTACGCTAAATCTACAACATGAGACCTCCATTATTCCTATTTTTCCTTGGCCCTTAAAAACCCGTTGTTGACAACCATACTTAAATTACTATACGCCAACCACGAGAAAATCTTTGGGGACTGAGACGAAGCGGGGTGATGCTGTGAATGAATATTGATGTCACAAGATGTCATAAGGTCACACACGTGGGTACTCGTATCTGTATTGGCTAGTTCTCACAGCACAAACAATAACATTGATACAGACATATTGACACTACCCTAGTTACAAAATTAGATCACTGTTAATCTCCTGTCTTTTAATCCCTCCATACAGGAAATAACATATGCAGGAGAGCGCATGGTTTTTAAACTGACGTTATAACGGTAATATTATCTATCTACTTCGCTCCAATAGATGACGCAATAATAAGCACATTCCTTTCACGGTTGATCTCCTGGTTGGAGAACAGTAGTAAATTTCTGGTCCACTGCCTAGCGAGTTGAACACAAGACCGCGAAGGACATTACAAAATCTTCCCTGTACGTATTATCCGAGTTTTTCGATTAACCGTTCAGTCCATCCCCTTCATTACTATGGATCAGAGGTCTCCAAAACGCGTATATAGTCATTTGTGATCCCGATGCTGCCCTCCGAACACAGTGTGCTGTAGAGAAGAGGGAGAGACTCGTACCTCAACAGATGGGAACGGTCAGTGAGGGATTGCGGCAACGATCTCCCTTATGATTACAAATAATAACATCGAAAGGATAAGAAATATTATACGTTTGTATATTATTTTGACATACTAGGAAGCTTCTACTTTTGATTGGGGAATATTCAATAATGGAATAATTCATTTCGCATTACATCTAGAAGACATTTTGTATGCACGATTTTACAAATGCTCATTCTGTAAAGGGCTTCATTAATTTTCCAATATTCCAAGTTAGAACATAGCTAGCAAGAAGTTTTTTTGTTTTGGACTGAGGATACGTGTGTGATTTGTGTTTGTATTTTCTTGTTTCAAATTTATCGAAATATTTGTATGTATTTCACCTAAAATGAAACGAAAACTGTAAGTATATCTTGCGAAACTGTGTGTAAACGTATCGTAATATAGTGATTATTATGTAGACTATAACCGACAGTTATACAGACGTCCCAAAATAAATTATTTTCATATGTTGAATTTTAACACACTCTTAAGGTTTTTCGAACAAATTAAACATTTCATATTCTTCCCACTAACACGAAAATATATTTCTCTTCTCTTTCATCCTTGAATGTACTACATCCATGATTAGAAGACATTGTGAAACGGTCGAGCACGCCGACCAACACAATGATAATGGCAGTCCGCCACTGCTCTTCGTTTGCGCATAAACATTGAGTACAGTACAGGTGGGGATGGGTGAGGCGGAGCGCGCGCATTACGTACTGGCTTCGGTTCCGTTCAGGGGTTTACTCGCGAGTACGCTTTTGGAGACGTCTGCTATGGATAATAGAGGTTCTACTGTACAATACTCCAAACATAAGACTTTATTTGCAACTTTTCTTGGTGGATATAGCTTCAAACTGACCTAACGGCAATCATAGAAGCCATGTGAATGAGTAGCACGCAATGCCTCAAGGTGGTACGATTTGTAAATAGAAGGAACCTCGCGCGAGAATCTGTTTCGGATAGCCAGCCGCGTTAGAGCGAGGTCTGTCCCTGCTTCTCCGTGGCCGGGATCCCCGTGGTGGGGTTCCCCCTGCTCCCCCCGCCGGACCCCCGGTGCCGGATCTTCTCTACCTCGGCCATGTCCATGTCGTCGTCGGGCTCCAGCGCCGGGTTGATGCGGCCGTTCATCTCGTCCTTGCCCACCATGGTGGCGGCCCCGTACTGGCGCATGGCGCTCGTCATCACAGCCATCTGCTCCCCGCCCTCGGCGGGCTCGCCCACGCGCTCCACGTCCTCCGGGATGTTGACCACGCAGCGGAACAGGTCGTAGCCCGGCGCCAGGCGCCCGGTCTCGAACACCCACCTGCACACACGCACAACATGGTAACATCAGAATAGAATGCAATAGAATGATTTATTTTTGCTAGCACAGTTAAGGCCATAAGGCCTTCTCTTCCACTCAACCAGCCTTAAGGGGAGAGGATATTTTTTGGTAAAAAATGAGTAAATTTTCAAAAAGGAAAAAAAATTCTTTAAAATACTCTGTGATATGTGTGGAATACATTGCATAACATTTTGCGGGCATTTGTGCCCTTATTGGATGTTGAGACGCCATTTTTAAATTTCCTGCGCTATGGATTTTTAAATCACTCGCCCCTTTTTATTGTTGTTTGCGATAAATTAAATTTTCAAAAAAAAAAAATTCTCTAAAATACTCTTTGATATGTGTGGAATGCATTGCATAACATTTTGTGGGTATTTGTGTCCTTATCGGATGTTGAGACGCCATTTTTAAACTTCCTGCGCTATGCATTTTTAAATAACACGCCACTTTTTATTGTTGTTTGCGATAAATTAAATTTTCAAAAAAATTATCTAAAATACTCTTTGATATGTGTGGAATGCATTTTTAAACTTCCTGTGCATTTTTAAATCATTTTGTTGTTTGGGTATTTGTATCCTTATCGGATGTTGAGACGCCATTTTTAAACTTCCTGCGCTATGCATTTTTAAATCACACGCCACTTTTTATTGTTGTTTGCGATAAATTAAATTTTCAAAAAAATTATCTAAAATACCTTTTTATTGTTGTTTGCGATAAATTAAATTTTCAAAAAAAATTTTCAAAAAAAAATCTAAAATACTCTTTGATATGTGTGGAATGCATTGCATAACATTTTGTGGGTATTTGTGTCCTTATCGGATGTTGAGACGCCATTTTTAAACTTCCTGCGCTATGCATTTTTAAATCACACGCCACTTTTTATTGTTGTTTGCGATAAATTAAATTTTCAAAAAAAACATTATCTAAAATACTTCTTTGATATGTGTTGTTTGCGATAAATTAAATTTTCAAAAAAAATCTCTAAAATACTCTTTGAATGCATTGCATAACATTTTGTGGGTATTTGTGTCCTTATCGGATGTTGAGACGCCATTTTTAAACTTCCTGCGCTATGCATTTTTAAATCACACGCCACTTTTTATTGTTGTTTGCGATAAATTAAATTTTCAAAAAAAAATTATCTGAAATACTCTTTGATATGTGTGGAATGCAGTGCATAACATTTTGTGGGTATTTGTAACCTTATCGGATGTTGAGACGCCATTTTTAAACTTCCTGTGCTATGGATTTTTAAATAACACGCCACTTTTTATTGTTGTTTGCGATAAATTAAATTTTCAAAAAAATTATCTGAAATACTCTTTGATATGTTTGGAATGCAGTGCATAACATTTTGTAGGTATTTGTATCCTTATCGGATGTTGAGACGCCATTTTTAAACTTCCTGCGCTATGCATTTTTAAATCACTCGCCCCTTTTTATTGATGTTTGCGATAAATTAAATTTTCAAAAAAAAATCTCTAAAATACTCTTTGATATGTGTGGAATGCATTGCATAACATTTTGTGGGTATTTGTGTCCTTATCGGATGTTGAGACGCCATTTTTAAACTTCCTGTGCTATGGATTTTTAAATAACACGCCGCCTTTTATCGTTGAGTCCGGTAACTTCATTTTTTTGCCACATTGCTAGACAAAAATGGATATAATTTCTGGACTATTAAAGATACATGCATGAAATTTAGAACACACATTCTTTGGACTATTAGGAAACTTTTCGCTGCAACAGAATTCTGTTAATTGATTTCATTTTAGAAATATGTCCGTTTGTTTGCAAAAAAGAAATAAAGAAGGTGTTATTACATTTTAATTGTTTATTTTACAAACGCAGGGACTAATATCAAAATTATGTTACTGGCAGTTTGTAGAACATACGTTTGCAAGTACATTGCAAAAACCTGTTTGAATCTATCTTTAAAAATTGTTTAGATATATCGGTTTTAGTAAAATCCTGCATTGTGTATATTTTTTTCAAATCTCGGCTCCCAAATAATTTTTTTTTTTTCAAAATATTTATATTTGGTTGACTTACTATAGCTATGGGCTCTCTACATATAAAAATTAATATTTTACACCAAGTAGGAAAAAAGTTTGCAAAAATACCATCCTCTCCCCTTAAGGGTAAACGACCACAATTATTATCGGAAAATGCAGGCTCTAGATTTATAAAATTTTATAATGAAATGAACTCACAATTGTACAAAAATTACAAGGTACCACAACAATACTTATTAGAAATTAAATATCTGATAAAAGTTTAAAAAAATGTTACTAATAATATTTTTAAGAATTTACTTTTTACTTTCAAATTTTGGAAAATTTAATTTAAAGTTTTCACGCATTTTATTTCATAACTCCACAACCATTGGAGATAGAATTCTGAAATTTTGTACGCTGATTTAACACAATGTATGCAAAACGTAGACTTCAATAATTCCCATTTCTTTTAAAATAGAAAAATTAGGTCTCAAAACATTATGTAAATTTTAATATATTTTATATAGGACAAATAAAAAAATTAATTGTATTAAAATAAACAATTCTACATGTCTGAGAGTAGTTTACTTTTCAGAAATAAGTGTTTATTACATGCAGGAAAAATATTAAAGATGTCAGAGAGACCATAATAAATGATGTAACTGCAGAATGTTTTTGTTTTGTTTTTTTTTTCATACTCTGATAAAAACTTGTTTGAAAAATATTATCAGTAACCTTTTTTACACCTTTATCAGATATTTAAGTTCTAATAAGTCTTGTTGTGGTACCTTGTAATTTTTGTCCAATTGTAAGTTCATTTTCTTATAAAATTTTAGCAATTTAGAACCTGCATTTTCTGATAATATTTGTGGTCGTTCACGTACATATATCCTTAATCAATACAATACATTTTAAATTTAAAGCTTCAAAGTGCCTTGCTTAATTATTAATAAAAAGTGTAATAAAAATGACACAGTCACTAAATTGGCAACAATGACCACCACAAGGTACAGACCACAGCCTTCTATACTTGAAATACTACCGTCGTAAACATTCCAGGGGTTGAGCTTATCAGATAACCGTGTCTAAATACACACTGAATTCAGTTCCAGAAGGCTGTGGTTTAGATTTACAAAGCAAACGGATAGTACCCTTTACTGTGAAGAAATATATAAACAAATTTTGTGCGAGATCGTGCATATTTGCTTGGTTTCCGCACAAAACCAATCTGCGGAAAGTCTAAAATTCCACACTCAGTATTCCCAACCTAACACACATAACAATTTTCCTCTTCTTACCGCTTAAGTGACATATTGATTTTACTGCTTTAGGCTTTTAACATATTATTTTTATAGATGTTCAATATAGTAATAATTATAAATTGGAAACTTACCACTGCAATTTCACCTAAATTATTGTTTTTAAATATTGGCAAAAAAGTTTCACAATAGAAAAAACTGGTGGAGGTGCTCCAGTGACTCTGAATAACTGCACAAATGTAACAATTAATTTCAATGTGCAGAATTAAATGTCAAAGATATTTTCCATTTCTAAACATCTCCTTGACCGGCAAAATTAAACTTGCCGATGTTATTACTGCAATATGTTATATAAATAATATTGTTAAAATATTAAAATGAAAAATAAATCATTACATAACCTTACCGTTTGTTTTAAGTTCGCACTTATAGACTGGGGAAAAAAAAAAGACAGACTATATCACGGCCTGCTGGAGTATAGTAAACACAGAAAACATTTTAAAGCAACAATGTTGAAGATAGATATTTTTGTTTTGCAAAATTGCCGTCGTTGAACAGAAACCAAGATGGAGATTTCATTGCAACTAATTAGAAATTCCTCTTTCAGGTATGTAATAAACGATCTTCGCACAAAATAATGTACGATACACGAGCGGTATGTTTTCTTTCAATTCTCGGAAATTAAAAAATCTCAACTACGTTTCGCTTTTTCAAACTTTTCCTCGAACATGAAAACTTCAACATACCGCTCTTGTAACGCATATTACTATTTACGATCACATTTTTTCAGTGACGGTAGGCTATGTCATTTTTCACTAACGGTATGTTTTCTGGCCATAGAAATCAGTGGCGGTATTCCATACCGTCTCACTTCCCTCACTGGTCGCATGTATGGCGACCCTGAGTTGCATGTATTGTCGTAATTTCTAGCTTTCATGACGGCGATTAAATTGTGAATGACGCCTTGTAAATTATTAATATGGGCGCGAAATGTTCATTCATTGTCGTTATTACAATTTTTAGTATAATAGAAGCGTTTTTTTAGAACAGACAGGCGAAAAATCGTTGCAATGTAATGTATGAATACTAAACAACATTTTAAGCACTTAAATGAATGACTTGCGACGAGACATTAAAATGAATTGCTTATGTATACTAAAATAGGCTTAAAATAATGGAGTATAGACATGCAATCTACACAGTCTGAACTGTGCGAATATTGTGGGCGTACTAAAAAAATATGATTTAAATACACGCCACAACAAATCAACCGCTTAAACCGGTAATGACATCGATACGTGTCCAGTAAGCCTCGAAAGAAAGTGCGTAACAATTGAATGGTGAACCGTTTGCAAGGTTGCCAACTCAAAGTGTTCGTCATTATTATTATTATTATTATTATTATTATTATTATTATTATTATTATTATTATTATTATTATTATTATTATTGCTACTATAGCTAAATGTCAGCTGTGAGCAGTATGGAATGAAGATAAATGAAGGCCATGGTCAAAGGAAGAAAAGTAAAGGAGGTAAACTTGCGAATTCTAAATGAGGCAGTAGAGCAAGTGGACAGCTTCAAATACTTGGGGTATACTATAACCAGTAACACGATCTGCTGCCAAGAAGTCAAAAGGAGAATAGCAATGGCAAAGGAAGCTTTTGGTAGGAAAAGGAGCGTTTTCTGCGAGCCTCTGGAAAAAGCATTAAGGAAGAGACTAGTGAAGTGCTTTGTGTGGAATGTAGCATTGTATGGTGTAGAAACATGAACATTACGACGAAGTGAAGAGAAACGACTAAAAGCATTTGAAATGTGGATATGAAAAAGGATGGAATGTGTGAAATGGACAGAGAGAATAAGAAATGAAGGTGTGTTGGAGAGAATGATGCTGAAACTGATCAGAAAGAGGAAAAGGATTTGGCTGGGTCACTGGTTGAGAAGAAACTGCCTTCTGAAGGATATACTGGAAGGAATGGTGAACAGGAGAAGAGTTCGGGGCAGAAGAAGATACCAGATGATAGACGGCATTAAGATATATCGATCATATGAGGAGACTAAGAGGAAGGCAGAAATAGGAAAGACTGGAGAATGCTCTCTCTCTGTACTCTCTCTAAATTGCCCTTCGTGTAGCAACGATGGAATTTGATCGCTAGAAACGGTGAGTTACAGGGGGAAAATTATGACATTCTCGGGAACACGCCCCATCTCGCCCCGTGTAGTCGGCGCCTAGGCACCCGCGTGTAGCGCCGAAGTAAGAATCTCACTCGATAACTCTACACTACGCCAGTGGCGGGATTCAGTTATACAGGGTGATCCGTTTAGGTATGGATAAAATAAAAACCCCGTAAAACATTTACCTCTGAACTTTATTTGTTGAAACTTTGTGCATACAACACTGAAAGATGGGAGATTCCTCGAAGCTCAACATGAACCCCATTGCGCACCCTGTACAACTCGTAACGGTGATGCAATTCAGCCCATGTCCGTTGTAACATAAGAGGGGTGATTTGTTGAAAAGCTTGAGTAATTTTTACTCTCAGATCATCAATGTTCCTGGGTTTGTATGAATAGACAATGTGTTCAACAAAACCCTATACGAAGAAGTCAGGAGGGGTTAGATCTGGGGAGTTTGGGGACCAAGCCAAGAGATAGCTGCTCCTCGTACTGGATTTCGCCTGCGATCTCCTGCATGTTTTTAACACAGAACCTGTTTCTATAAATGTGTGATATCACACCATTATGGAATCGTATTTAGGTACATTACGCACACTATACTCATGTCAAAATTCCCTTTTAACTCTTTTAACACACTCAAATTTAGCATACCAAAGAACACATTGTACCCGCTGTTGATTTATAGTAGCCATTTTAATCATTTACGATTTTCATTTGTCCTTTCAGATTATGCATTGTTGGTTGTCATATATGGAAACTCTCATCTTTTAATAATAATATAACCAGCAAGAAATTTTTCCTACTATCATAATAGCTTTATAATAATAAATTAATGTTATCCATACCCAAACGCATCAGACTGTATTATGGTGAGCCTAGCGGAAGATCGTTACGTAAGACAACCCGAGATAACCACAATAAGACACGCGTACAGAAACTATGGAAGGGAGTCAAACCTGGATCGTCTAGGTTTGTAGTAGGAAACGGTATTACTGGAACTTGACTTAATACCTTAGATAAGAAATATCTAAAATTAGAATGATTGTTAACATGTTGAAGGAACTGGCGTACTCCAGACGACTGTAAGGCAACTATAAGGCGAAAGGCAGGTAATCACATGTCAAATACTGAGATTCATTCGTCATTATGCCATGTCGTTATCACTAATTACACTGACCGATAAATGACATCACACTTGATACAGATTTGTAAAATAACTGTGATACGGCAGACTAGGTGAACTCCTTTGAAGCGGCAGTAGACTACAAAAAAACTGTTTTCAAATAGCATTCGTCCAGTGCCGATGCTTCTTTTCTATGTCACATTAAACCCGAGATAACAGAATACATTGATAAAACAAATGCTGTGGACGGTAACCTGGAAACTTTGGACAGTGCGTCGTCTGATAACTGGAGCAATGAGTCGCAGCTCATTGCTAGAACTATTGATAGACTCTTTGACACGGTCTGCCATTTTCTCAAAGGGTTGGCAATCTCGCAACATAAAGTGTCTCTTTTAAAGCTCCGGTGTAGATGAGCGATATGTCCAAATAGCATTGTCGTAAACATTTTAGGGATACCATGTGCGAAAGAATACGTACACAGTGATGCCAACTTACATGGGCCCATGGTGCCCGAGCCCACCCAATAATTTGTTATTATTATTATTATTATTATTATTATTATTATTATTATTTTACTCTTTTTAGGCTTAGATGGATTATAGGTACCGCCAGCCTATCTCATAATATCGATTCATACTCTTATCTGGGAAAAGTATATTATCGATTGTTATTCTAATATAGCCAACTTAATAAAAATGATTCTTGTTTTTATATATTTCAATAATACGTAATGTCAATGTCTTCTCCAAACTTTTTCATTATTCATTATAGTTTTTATACGCAAATATTTTCCCTGGATCTTGTAATGTTTAAATACCCGTCATGGTGACATGTAAACAAACAAACTTTATTTCTCAATTATTCAAACAACAGGTATCGATATTTTCATTTATCGAACTGCTACTTCCGTTGACATTTTTTAGGAGATACATTAACTGGCGGTACCTATAATGCATCTGTTCCCATATTTGAATGATTTAATAATTAATATGTGCTTGAATACCGAAAATTTACCATTCCGTGAATGTTGTACAATACTAAGGTACATACAAGGTAACGACTGCATAACTTCTCTTATTTTAACACATTATTTAAATCTTACGTAACAGATTATAAATACAGAAAATATAGGCTAAGTTGGCAGCACTTTGAATTATGGATATTTAGAATCACGTTTAATTTTTTGTATCATATCAAAAATTCTTTTGTATCTAAGATAAATAATTTAATTTCCGCATATACTGTAAGTTATCATTAAAGGAAATAAACTACAACAGGAATAGCATGTCATTGGTAGGGTATGAAGAAACATCGCATACAAATTATTAATCTCAAAAATTAACTTATGACTCTAATAATTATGAAGTGCACGTTTGCAATAAATGTGTTTAATTTTGCACTGATTTCATTCATTTCGTAGTTCTTAGTACATTGCAATCATTTCTAATATTCTTATTATTTACGAAGATCCTTATACTTAAAATTCATATACGAGTAAATATACAGCCATTCCAGTTGACACGAATGTTACACTTTTGCTATTTTCAAACTCTATACATTGAAAATGAAATGACTTTGTCATGTTTCATTATTAGAATCAATTTAGAAGATGAGTATAATTTCACATAAAAAATAAATAAAATGTATTATTATTACAGAAAATAAAGAAAAGATTCCGTCACGGATGTTACAAGATTTGTTATCAAAAAGTGTAAAACTCAGGTCTCTGCCTCAAGCAAGAAAAGATCCATTCTCATAGTACCCATGCGAAAGCTATGCAGATCTCATGGCATCCAATTAGTTCACAAAAACATAATCGGTAAATATTTTATAGCTGTTCTTCCATATCACGGATGTTACAATTGAGTTAATGTCCTTCATTTTTCCAGTTTCAAAACAACTGTGACATTTCTAAGTCAAAATATTCACTTGAACTGTAAGATTTCTAATTGTTATTAACCCGAACTACTGAAAATAAAGGGCAAAAAGAATATAGTACAGAGTAAAAAGTTCCTTGTTCCTGGAGCTCTAGATCCTGGCTCTTTTGTATTGTTTTTATATCTTGACGTCAATCGTCAATTAATGGTTTAAAGTCGGCCATTTAATGTCACCAGGAAGCTCGCATCAGCTGAGCACTTGATCTCCCATTTTGCAACATAGCGTTGCTTAACTGTCATATCCCATCTTAAAAAACAGGTATAATGAAATGCTTTGTGTGGAGTGTGGTACTGAATGATGGGAAGGACATTATGACGAAGTGAAGAGAAACGACTTGAAGTATTTGAAATGTGGATATCGTGAAGAATGGACCGTGCGAAATGGACAGACATAATAAGAAATAAAGCTGTGTTGGAAAGAGTGGGTGAAGAAATAATAATGCTGAAATTGATCAAGAAGAGAAAAAGAAATTGGCTGAGAATAAACTGCCTACTGAAGGATGCACTGGGAGGCATGGTAAACGGGGGAAAAATTCGAGGCAGAAGAATATATCAGATGATAAGCAGCATCATATGCGGAGACTAAGAGAAAGGAGTAAAATACAGGGACATCATTTTATTTTTACTAGCATTTTTAATATTAACTTGCCTATACCTCTGGATCAACGCCGTTTGCTGCCCCCTTCCACGACTGGAGTTCGATGATACTGGCGTAAACAAATCACTTTACTAGGTATAGGAGGGAAGAAAAGTAGTTCATTCATTTACGTAAACTAGGAAATATCGCGCTTTTGAGTTTGATAATTTTCATTAGGTTTTTGTTTAATCAAAATACAGGACTGTATTAACAATGAGTGTTTTACTCACGAAGTGAGCTGACCATGTGGATGTATTCATTATGCAGTGTATATTATACTGTCTACAGCATATTAGCTTACAATATAGAGAATGAAGTTAAATTTAAAAATAATCATAATATGGATATTTAAACACATTTTTTAAAATGGTGGACGTTTATTTCGATACAGACTTCAGTTCTTTTGTGCATATTATCGCATAGACTATTGTACCTAATTTCAAGTACCAGTTTCGTCCTTCGTACTAGTAACTCATGTTGAAACAATTCTGTACCTACTTTATAAAAGACTACCTTACGTACTGTAAATTCAATCTTCACTTCTGCCCGATCCGAAAAGATAAAATTACTCCGTCCAAGTGGTTTTGTCGTAGGGTCGTAGAAAGGGGGGAAATCACGTGGCAGTTTATTACATAACGAGCCCCTTTCATTTTAAATTATTTTAAATAGTTGTATAATATTACGTAGACGTCCAATTCCTAACAGAAATTAATGTTCTCAGAAAAGAGCTAAGACAGCCCAGCCACTAGCTGGCGAATAAAAGCTGGTGGGGGGAAACCAGGATGCGACGTAGGCAAATGGACGACAGTACCTGTCCGAAAATGATTAAATATTGAAAGCTCTTTCGTCACTGGAAAACGCAAACATATTTTTGGAACGTACTGTTTACTGTGACCGTAAGGATACTATGCCTGTATATGCGGTCTTGGATCTGTGTGGAGGACGGTTTAACTTCATTAGTAGAAGGGGTGGGAGTGAAGTACATTCAAAAACTCAGGTACAATAAAAATTGAAGTAAAAATAAAATGATGTCCCTGTATAAAAGATTTGAGAATGCTGGGTTTGCAATGAAAGACCTGCTCTTGGACAAAAAACTATGAATGAATACTTTCTTATACTTCGTATAGATATAATGAGAAAGGATAAATGAACGTAGAAAACCACAATGTTCAAAGGGATGTGAAGCAACATCACAATACTATCACAGTAGCTTCCTGAAGCTGTGAGCGGTACCGCGCCTAGAATACTGTACAGTGTGTTACAAATTACTTTCGCTTGTTTGTCGTGCCAGATTCGGAAGCGCAATACGCGTGCATAGTGTAGAGCTGGGGAAGTGCGATACGACTCCATCCAAACACATAACTCGCCTTCAGAATCTGGCGCGATGTTGTTGAGCCACATCTTCGACCAACTAGTGCGACAAGTAGAATAAACATGGCCGCTCGAGTGTTCTGCGGCGGAAGGCCTGAAACAGGCTGTGCGAACAGCGACACAAACGGTTTCTCAATCCGTGATTTGTAACACAACCACAAAATTATCCCAAACATAAAATATGCAAATAATTCATTTTCGATGGACATCAAAATTCTTGCTTGCATTTAATACTAGATTTATAGTCGACTCTTCAGATTTAATATACTTTAAAAACAACGAACCGAAGATTAGCGGAACACAAAGACCATTAAGATATTATTTAAATGATTATCGGTCATATTTACAGACTAAATGAACAGAGAAGATGTTGCAGAAGTGATCAAAAATCGAACGACATTCACCTTCCTCGGGTATATTTTTCACAAAGAGGGGAGTAGGTTAAAATAATGATCATATTAGCTACAGAGACATTATTATGACGTGATGCGAGAAAACGGCGAGTTACTGGCGGCCACCTCCCTACGATGCGCTGACTGATAGAGATGCGACAGTCGCCATATGGCATTCGCTGTAGTCACAAGTCGTGTTACAAAAGTCTTGATTCTTCATGTTACAAAGTTAGCTATAAAGCTTAGTGGTTATTATTGTGTATTTCAATGCCTATCAACAAATTCTTATTGTGTGTACATGTATATACAGGGTGATTCAGACCATCCGTAACAGTCATTTATTTCGGAAACTAGCACATGAAAATTTTCGAGACAAAAATATTTATAACTAAACTACATGTGAACTTTCACTTGAGTTTGATTTCATCAATCAGCTGTAACAGGAAGTAGGGTCAGTGGCGTATCACTTCAAAATTTCAAATGAAAGTTGGGGTCAAATAGGGTACCATTTGATAGAGCTTTCCAAAACAAACAACTTTCTTAGGAAACGTTTTTATTAATTCCTACTTGACCACGCCGAAGTATTAGGAGTTACTGACAGTGTTAGAAGAAGAGTACAGGTGTGTGCTGCTCAGAACGGCAGATAAAAAAAATTAATGGAACTGTCAGGCCTTTCAATAACATGTCAACATTAATTGTCTTGTTTACATTTTCGTCTTTTAACATTTCTCAATATTGATTGCATGTTTTTGTACGTTTTCTCATTGAAAGAGTAGGAATTGGTAAAAACGTTTCCTATGAAAGTTGTTTGTTTTGAAGAGCTCTATCAAATGGTACCTTATTTGACCCCGACTCCCATTTGAAATTTTAAAGTGATACGCCACTGACCCTACTTCATGTTAGAGCTGATTGATGAAATCAAGCTCAAGTGAAAGCTCACATGTGGTTTAGTTATAAATATTTTTGTCTCGAAAATGTTCATGCACAAGTTTCCGAAATAAATTACTGTTACGGGTGGTCTGAATCACCCTGTATGTACAATAAGTACACTTGGTCGAAATGAAAGTTGCCGGCGTCTGAGAAACTAAGTTCGAATCGGATATTTCCGTGAGCGCTCGGGACAGCCAGGCTTTGTTCAAAAAATAGCGTATATTCTTCTAGTAGTTATAATGGGGATCACAAATACTGTATTAATCACTAAAATCTTCCGAGAAAATAATTCATATAAGAGATTTAAAACAGAAAGATCGTTCAGAGTGTTTAAACAGTGAATATTGTAACACAAACACTATATACTGTATAACAGGTTCTCAAGTGGAGTACGACCATTGCTCTAACGTTACAGTGCCATTCCGATTGCAGTAAAACTCTTAGCGTAGTTTGTACAGCGATAGCTAAAAGTTCGTGAGGTTGCAAGTTCAAATCTTCGTGGAGTTACTAAACTTTCTTTTGTTGCCTTTTAAATTTATCAGTGAAAATATAACATATGTTCGCAATTTTTTTATCCTTAGAATACTTTTCGCTTTATTATTTTTTTCGTATTAATAGGAAATTTTGACGCTAAGTGGAAGTAACACTAAAGACGACAATTCGGGACTTTCATATTAAAATGCTGTGTTAATTATTTTATTAATCCCTGCTGCTTTGCACTCTATTGCCTAAGGAACATTCAGTAAATATGTTAACGGTAATAATTGGCAACAATTAATTTGCTAGTTGTGCTACAGGGAATATGATTATTATACTTACTGCTTACATACTTACTGTCTTTTAAGGAACCTGGAGGTTCATTGCCGCCCTCACATAAGCCCGCCATTGGTCCCTATCCTGAGCAAGATTAATCCAGTCTCTACCATCATATCCTACCTCCCTCAAATCCATTTTAATATTATTTTCCCATCTACGTCTCGGCCTCCCCAAAGGTATTTTTCCCTCCGGCCTCCCAACTAACACTCTACATGCATTTCTGGATTCGCCCATACGTGCTACATGTCCTGCCCATCTCAAACGTCCGGATTTAATGTTCCTAATTATGTCAGGTGAAGAATACAATGCGTGCAGTTCTGTGTTACGTAACTTTCTCCATTCTCCTGTAACTTCATCCCTCTTAGCCCCAAATATTTTCTTAAGCACCTTATTCTCAAATACCCTTAAGCTATGTTCCTCTCTCAAAGTGAGAGTCCAAGTTTCACAACCATAAAGAAAACCGGTAATATAACTGTTTTATAAGTTCTAACTTTCAGATTTTTTATAACAGACTGGATGATAAAATCTTCTCAACCGAATAGTAACAGGCATTTCCCATATTTATTCTGCGTTTAATTTCCTCCCGAGTGCCATTTATATTTATTACTGTTGCTCCAAGATGTTTTAATCTTTCCACCTCTTCGAAGGATAAATTTCCAATTTTTATATTTCCATTTCGTACAATATTCTGGTCACGAGACATAATCATATACTTAGTCTTTTAGGGATTTACTTCTAACCCTATCGCTTTACTTGCTTCATGTAGAATATGATCATTATACTAATCTAAATCCGTGATCATTAGGGCCTAAACGTAGTAATTGTAAACAGAAGAAAAACCATAATTATGATGACAAAATACTGATTTCCTGAAATTATAACCACAAATTTTCACCAATTTTGTAATTTGTAACATAAGCAAAATTATTTGAATATATTACACTAAAAGGAGCTTTAAAAAATAAAAGAAGGGACAAAACAAAAAATTCACTATGGAGATTAGAAGTATGCTGTGGAGGTAGGCTAAATCAGCGCCTTGTATTATGGATTTAACTAAAGCGGCGCAAGGAGGTTTGCGGTTGTGAACTGCGCGCTCACCCGAAGGGACTTGGCAAATTTTCGCTGCTCAAGAGATCAGCCACTTTCATTTTGACCAAGTATACATAAAAGACAGAAAGTCGTGTGCGAAAAGAATACGTAAATTTCGAATATTAGTTTCCAAATAGATCTGTGCCTTCTGCCGAAACAATTAGAAGACACGCTAAATGAAACAGGCTCAGTTAACAATCGAAAATGAAACAAAAAAAACGTAGTAGTCTTACAGAAGAAAAATTAGGTGAGATAGTTGAAAGATTAGAACTTCAGAGTGTTGTTCATTCGTTTATCAGAAGATTTCAGTTGTGTGTGGCAGTTGGGGGCCATTTTCAGCAAAGACTGTGAGTATGGTAAGTCTAAATTACTGAATAATTATTATTAGTACTGTTACGTATTGTACAGGGACATCATTTTATTTTTACTTCAATTTTTATTGTACCTGATTTTTTGAATGTACTTCACTCCCACCCCTTCCACTAATGAAGTTCACCCGTCCTCCACACAAGATCCAAGACCGCATATACAGTCATAGTAGCCTTACTGTCATAGTGAACAGTACGTTCCAAAAATATGTTCGCGTTTTCCAGTGACGAAAGAGCTTTCAATATTGCATCATTTTCCATTTGCCTACGTCGCATCCCGGTTTCCCCCACCTGCTTCTATTCGCCTCTCTGTAAATGCTAGTGGCTGGGCTGTCTTAGCTCTTTTCTGGGAACATTAATTTCTGTTAGGAATTGGACGTCTACGTAATATTATACCCATACAATTGTTTAAAATAACTTAAATAAAAGGGCCTAGTTAAGTAATTAACTGTCACGTGATTTCCTCCCTTTCTACGACGCTGCGACATAACCACTTGGATGGACAGTAGATAGCATGTCTGAGTAATTTTATCTTTTCGGATCGGGCAGAAGTGAAGATTGAATTTACAGTACGTAAGGTCTCTTTTATAGAGTAGGTACAGAATTATTTCAACATGAGTTACTGATACGAAGTACGAACCTGATAATTGGAATTACGTACAATAGTCTATGGTGCGATAATATGCACATTAGAACTGAAGCCTGTATCGAAATGAGCGTCCACCATTTTCAAAAATGTGTTTAAATATCCATATTATGATTATTTTTCAATTTAACTTCATTCTCTATAGTGTATGCTGTAGACAGTATAATATACACTGTATAATGAATATGTCCTCATGGAAAGCTCAGTTCGTGAGTAAAAACAGTCATTGTTAATACTCTACTGTATTTTGATTGAACAAAAACATAATGAAAATTATCAACCTCAAAATCGCGATATTTCCTAATTTACGTAAAGGATGAACTACTTTTCTTACCTCCTATACCTAGTAAAGTGATTTGTTTGTATATTACGCCAGTATCATCGAACTCCAGTCGTGGAAGGAGGTAGCAAACCATGTTTCCGGTTCTTAATCGTTGATTCAAAGGTATAGCCAGGTCACTATTAGAAATGTTAGTAAAAATAAAATGATGTCCCTGTAGAAGTGCCGGAGAAATAGATGCGCGCTCGCCGGAAACCACGCTAGCAATGGGCAAGAGCCACTCGCCATTTTCTCGCATCACGCCATAATGATGTATCTGTAGCATTCTAAGAAATGTCATGGTTTCGGAATATGTAACGATATGTGTAACATTAAGAAGACATTACTTTTAGGAACACATCACAGCCATAACCAAATCACACAATACCTCCACATATGCAGAAGATATGAGAAACACCAACCACAATTGCAGCAACATAGAAACAGACATGGAAATTCTAGGTATTCAACCGAAAAAAAAAATAAATATACTATAGAACAGTGTGAAATATACAAAAACAAAAAAACACCGACAACACAACTAAATTTCATAACACACACCCTATTCGCCTCCATACTATCGAACAGAAAAGTACCCCCACCATCACAGCAACTTCAGAAGAAATCTTAAAAAAGCAAGGACAACTGAAAAGATTGAGAGTGAAGTCGAAACTAAGAATGTTGTCTCCATAACAAACAGTAAGTTGCATAAGATGTTAGAAGCGTATAATCAGTAGACAAATATATCCAGTGGCTTGCAATGTGGGCGCGTGCGACTATAGCTTGTTTGGAAGGGGTGGTGAAGGACGCAATCCAGGTAAACTGGAACTGTAAGCAATAAGGACGAGTGTCTTGCAATGTTTGAATATGAGAGAGGCAACCAAGATATTACAAACTTCGTCTTATTTCACGTGAAAAACTAATCACGAGTTCTGTGCCAGGGTTGAGACTTTACGTGTAAAAAAAGGTTATTTACATTACAGTAAAATGCACGTAAATAATGCTTAATTAACGTAATAAATGTAAAATGCGTAAAAAAAAAAGCCTCCAAGAACCTTTATTTGTACTCTTTCTTTGTTCAGTTTGTGATGAAAATTTAACGTTTGAATTGTCAACAAACCTAGCTTATAACTCGAGGATATAATGTCAAAAAATGAAGATCTTAAGAAGATTTTGTAGTACGTACGGTGCAATTCAGACTGAGTGCGTGTGTTTTCATACTAAAGCAGGCGATGTGCTGTTGCCAAACTACGCAGATTTTCAGCCTAATTTTCTAATTAACCAGCACTTCAATCTGCAATGTTTCATCACTTCCACCCTGTATTTCGGAGATAATTTTATTTTATACTCTTTCCTTCTAAATGCATTTTAATGGGGCAAATGTTGTCAGGTTATCCTAAAAAATAATTATATAGTAGCGAGATTCTTATTTCTGACTTGGCCCAGCTCACCGTATTCCCAAATTTTGGCGACACTCTCCATGCTATTGGATGTTGCCATATTCTATCAATCTCGTCGGCAAAATTACATTGTCTAACTCATTTTGTGTATTTTTAAAGCGTTGCAAAGTCATCAATTGGTGTTTGTTTATTTATTTATTTATTTATTCATTCATTCATTCATTCATTTTTTCGTTTATTTATTCATTCACTTATTTATTTATTCATTTATTATTTTATTTACTTATTTACTTATTCATTTATTCATTTAGTCCACACCTGTGGAGTAACGGTCAGCGCGTCTGCTGCGAAACCAGGTGGCCCGGGTTCGAATCCCGGTCGGGGCAAGTTGCCTGGTTGAGGTTTTTTCCGGGGTTTTCCCTCAACCCCATACAAGCAAATGCTGGGTAACTTTCGGTGCTGGACCCCGGACTCATTTCACCGGCATTATCACCTTCATAACATTCAGACGCTAAATAACCTAGTTGTTGATACAGCGTCGTAAAATAACCCATTAAAATAAATAAATAAATAATTTACTCATTTATTTATTCATTCATTTAATAATTTATTCATTTATTCATTTATTTATTCATTTAATTAATTCATTTATTCATTTATTTATTTATTTATTCATTTAATTCATTCATTTATTCATTCAGTTATTCATTTATTTATTTATTCATTCATTTATTCACTCATTTATTTACTCATTTATTTATTTATTCGTTTATTCATTTATTTATTTATTCATCTATTAATTAATTTATTTATTTTTATTCAATTATTTATTTATTTTTATTTGTTTATTTATTTATTTATTCATTCATTCATTTATCCTTTCTTCTTACATTTCATAATTTATCTATTTCTGAAGTAGGTGGGAAGAGTATTACTCCCGAATCCGCACACATTACAGAAACCTCAGGCTAATATTGAGCATGTAATAAGAATAATTATTTTCAGTTGATTCAGACGAGTAGGTGAGAACACATTTTCGCGATGTCAAGTTTGTATACGGAAGGACGACACTTCTAACATCTACTGTAAGGTAGTTTTCAAAATCCATTTCTGCTTCCGCGGTTGTAGGCAGCATTCTACCGGCTGATGCTCGATCTATCGCCCGGCAGTCAGATCCCCTGCTACGGTAGCTATATGTACAGTATTAAGGACCCTGTACTCACTATATCGATGGTGTTGAACAGCAACCTCGTATGTCAAAAGATTCTATTTTACAGGTGAGTAAAAGAATATTTTAATATCTTTAAAATGAAACAATTTCTGTCATAAGAGGATATTTAAATTTGTTCTTGTGAAGTTCGTATCCATGCCCTGATTTAAAATAAGGTTGTAGAAGATTATTTGGGAAAGTTTCTTTGGTGAGAAACAAGAGAAATCTTAATATTCGAGGAGAAAAATTCGCTCCTGCGCCGGGGATCGAACCCGGATCCTTGGTTCCACGTACCAAGCGCTCTGACCACTGAGCTACGCCGAATTAATCCACAGCACTGGATCGAACCTTCCCCTATAATGTTTCCCTTTGTGGCCTGACTCCAAGTTAGGCATATATGTTGACGAATATGTCCAATGTCAACTGCCATTATACTAGGAGCGCACTCAGCTGAGTGACTTACTTGGCCGGGATTCCGCAGTTAAGTGCACAGTAATCTGTACAGACATATGCACTGCAGCTATGAGAATATTATAGATTTTTTAATTTGTCCTACAGAATAATATCTGTTATATTGACAATTAATATTTGAGGAGAAAAATGTCAGGCCATAAAGGGAAACATTATAGGAGGAAGGTTCGATTCGGTGCTGTGGATTGAATTCGGCGTAGCTCAGTGGTCAGAGCGCTTGGTATGTACGGGTTCGATCCCCGGCGCCGGAGCGAATTTTTGTCCTCGAATATTGTCAATATAACAGAAATTATTCTGTACGACAAATTAATAAATCTATAACAAGAGAAATCTTATTTTGCTGATTTTTTTACGTATGTGGTTGTTGTTCAACATTATCAATATGTCACTTGTATTTGTAAAGTTATTTCATCTCTCACTTTCATCTTATTATGAACTAACGCAATGCAAATCAGATATCAGTCCCTTGTGTGGTGTGGAAGCATATCGAAGTTTGAATCAATTAAGCTATCATATCAGCTGATCAGAACTGTTTTGCGATTCGTCGAGAAGAAGAGTGTCCGTACCGTAGCGGCTTTTAGCGAAAAAGATCTGGTGACCTCGGAGCGCAGATACACAGTGAACCTCTACCAATCCGTCGTCCCGGAAACATGCGGTTCAACTCACACATCTCTCCGAATGTTTTACCACCAAGTTTCCAGAAAACAATGGCTATTATTTCTTGTACGGAGAGCATCTTTCCAAACACATGTGAAAGAAAACAGTATATTGCTAAGGACCGGATTTTTATATAATTACATATTGTATTCCTTTCAACGTAATCGTATATAAATAACAAATCTTTGCGAATCTTGTAATTACCATTAATATATTAAAATTTGATACTACATATTTTCACATATTTACCCCACATTACATTATTATAGCTTGGGATTAGGCCTACATAAAAGTACATATTTATGGGTTTTATTTATTTTTACTTCTCTGAAAGAAAAAAAAAAACTTCTCCGGGGGAAGTTTACAATTTTAAATACACAGATTTAAAAAGCCTTTTTACCTACTTTTATTTTATTTTAGTAGGTTATTTTACGACACTTTATCAACATATATGGTTATTTAGCGTCTGAATGAGATGAAGGTGATAATGCCGGTGAAATGAGTCCGGAGTCCAACAGCGAAAGTTACCCAGCATTTGCTCATATTGGGTTGAGGGAAAACCCCGGAAAAAACCTCAACCAGGTAACTTGCCCCTACCGGGAATCGAACCCGGGCCACCTGGTTTCGCAGCCAGACGCACTGACCGTTACTCCACAGGTGTGGACCCTTTTTACCTACCCAAGAAAGGATATATTTCGGGACGAAACATAACATTTTTAGTTCCAGAACGTAATAGAGGCACTCACCCCATACCACCCACTGTAAATATGAGTGAACAAAAGGCAACCTTTCTCATACAACTTCCTTGTATTGTAAAAATCACTCAGAAAGTAGCGTTGCCTTCATGCGGTGGAGTGGGACGAGGTCGACATGATATGTCTCGAACTATAATTGTTCTGCACACGTCTTAATAAGCCGTTCCCATGCAATTTGCAACCTTATCCACCCTCTTCCTAATCCTTCCAGGAAAACCCGTGGGAAGTGTGGCATGAGCCGCAATAAAGTAGCCGACTTTTGAAAAGAAGCTGAAGTAAAGGAACAAACTGGGAAGATGTTGAAAGATTAAAATAAATAGCTTTTCAGGTTATTGCTTAACCTCTTTACTTTGAATTTTGTAGACCTATATGGAAATGGGATTTTCCGAGCAATTAGAAAGTATGGTTCTCGGCTGGAATAATCCTACCCAATGAGACAGGAATGTCACTTTTCAAACAAGTTTGTAAATGCCTATAGTTTGAGATTTTAGTAGGTAATTTGTTTCTTACAGGGAGCACCTAAAATGTATGTGTCCCACATCTCCTCTTATTTTCTCCTAATCCAGTAAAGCGAAACAGTGCTTGCAGTACTGATGTGTCATTCATTTCACTCAGTTCTCTAGTTTTAGTACTTACAGTATAAAGTGTAAGTGAGTTTATCTACTGCTTTTAACTAACTAAAATGGCCCCTGTATCTTCAACCCTAACGACAAAAATAAAATCATGGATTGCGATGTCCACACCTGTAGAGTAACGGTCAGCGCGTCTGGCCGCGAAACCAGGTGGCCCGGGTTCGAATCCCGGTTGGGGCAAGTTACCTGGTTGAGGTTTTTCCGGGGTTTTCCCTCAACCCAATACGAGCAAATGCTGGTTAACTTTCGGTGTTGGATCCCGGACTCATTTCACCGGCATTATCACCTTCATATCATTCAGACGCTAAATCATCTAGATGTTGATACAGCGTCGTAAAATAACCCAATAAAATAAAAAAAATAAAAAATGGATTGCGATGGACGAAGCTTTCACAACAGATGGAAAAATAGTAACGTGTCAAGTGTACGGTAAAAAAGTCGGGTGCTCTATGAAATCACAACTGGAGAGTCTTACCTATCCTATACCTGCCAGATATTGATATTAAATATTTTCATGATTTTACATATTTTGGTACATACTAGGCACTTGGTCAGTAATTGATTTCTTGTAAATAGTTTCTTTAATCTATCACAAAATATTTCAATATTCAGTAATTTCATCACTATACAATTTTGTTATTCTAGATTTAATTTGTAATTCAGTAAATATAAAATATTCATTGTTTCTCTGTGATAAATTATCTAGCTTTAATTATTCAGATAATCTTTTTGTACTTTGATTTTATTGTAACTGTAATTGTAAATTTAATACTAATTGTAATTTTATTGTTCATATTGTAGTTGGAATCTCCTGGTAGACGGGTAGAGAAGGCCTGACGGCCTTATCTCTACCAGGTTAAATAAATAAATACTAATACTAATACTAATACTAATACTATTCAGCTTATTTTTCTTACATAAATATGTACATATTTCACATCTTGATATTACATAAAAATCCGGTCCCTATATATTACTGTTTTCATGAAAATGAATGGATACTTTTGGGACACCCGGTATTATAACGAGGGATATTGGTCTCTTCTTTCGTGTGACTGTTCCTGTCCAGTGGCAATGGCTAATAAATGAAGCTCTACAGCAAGAAAGTGGAGTGGTACGTACTTAGTGCCCCAGGAGACCAAGATGAGCGTGATGAGGGACATGGTCATGGCCAGCGTCCGGAAGGGGAAGAGCTGGCGCTCGCCGTCCCAGCCCGGGTAGTGGATCAGGGCGGGCAGTCCCAGCAGCGGCTCTCCGCCCGTCATGCGCACTAGGAACGCCACGATGTAGGCTGCCAGGCTGCCGTAAGTGTTACAGTGGTGCTTGAAGTGCACCACCATCAGCAGCTGTGGGAACAGGATCACGTACACGAGGTCCGAACACATGGACCTGCGAAAAGGAAACCAAGACTGTCGTAATCTCCGAATTGGCTTATCCTTCCTTTTGGTTGTCGGTTTGTGTGTCACTCTTTTTGCTACAATCGAAACACAGAACAATAATAAATGACAACAGAGATATAGGCTACAAATCTGACGTTCAGGTATAGGGGTAACTCGGCTAATTCCGCAGTAATGCATAATATAAATTGAGGGAAAGAAGACAGAGGACGGACACTGGAAAGTTTTCTTTTCTCAATCGTACTATCAGGGACTGGAATGCTTTACCTGCAGACTTACTAAAGGCTTTACCAACAACCAAAAATGTATTTAAAAATAGGCTTACGGACCTTACTAATAGACGGTAATTATACACAGTATTTAAAGAGTGTAAATGATATGTTGTTATTGAAGTGTTGTATCAGTGAAGAATTATGTTGTGTCAGTGAAGTGTGCTGTATCAGTGAAGAAGTATGTCGTGTCAGTGAAGTGTGTTGTGTCAGTGAAACGTGTTCCTGTCAGTGAAGCTTTATAGTTTATAGTGGCAGTGCATAGTATTTGAACAGTGAAATGTTTTTGAAGTGTTAGTGAAATCAGGATAGAATCAGTGAAATGTGTCGTAGTTCCAGTGCAGTGAGTGAGTTGACAGCGAAATGAGTGTAATTTGAAAGGTACTTGTGCAGATATGAACATATCATACTCGTGGGTTTTAGTTCGATCTTAGTTTTAAGATACAAATTAGATTTATTTCAAATTTATTTTAAGTGATCGTGCTTCATTTAATTGAGTATATTCCCTGTTGTTGTTGTTGTTATTATTATTATTATTATTATTAATTGTATTTTAATTAATAAGTTTATTATTGTCATTATTGAGTGTAATTAGTTACCACTGCCACCGGGTATATACCCACTGCAGTGTGAATAAATACATACATACATACATACATACATACATACATACATACATACATACATACATACATACATACATACATACATACATACATACATACATACATACATACATACATACATACATACATACATACATACATACATACATACATACATACATACATACATACATACATACATACATACATACATACATACATACATACATACATACATACATACATACATACATATGATTTTACTGCGGCTTTACAATAGCGTGAACGTAAGTTTTGAGAGGCTGTCAACAGGAGGCATGTCCTCTACAGTGCTAGCCACCGGCGTAGCTCAGTCGGTTAAGGCGCTTGCCTGCCGGTCTGAAGTTGTGCTCGGACGCGGGTTCTATCCCCGCTGGGCTGATTACCTGGTTGGGTTTCTTCCGAGGTTTTCCCCAACAGTAAGGTGAATGTCAGGTAATCTATAGCGAATCCTCGGCCTCATCTCGCCAAGTACCATCTCGCTATCACCAATCTCATCGACGCTAAATAACCTCGTAGTTGATACAGCGTCGTTAAAATAACCAACTAGAACTCTCCAGTGCTATAGAAAAAAATCAAGGATATTGGTCGACACCTCTGTCGGCAATACAGTGAAACATCGAAAGTTGGCTGTTTTTCGTGTTTTGCTACACAGCTGTGAAGAAAGTGAGCATTGTTACATATAAATTGTTCCTTTTATGTTAATTTCATAATGTATTTCTTAGTTATTTATTACTGCAGAATTAGCCAAGTCCTATTGCGAATTTATCCGAACTGTTGCGGAATTACCCGAGTTCTTTTTTCAACTGTAAATATATACAACTAAATATATTTGCATTTTAATAGGTTTCTTTATCTCATTTGGTAATGAAAGGTTTCGTCCATGTCTACATACCTTGATAATATTTTTCAATAAACATTTTGATAAAAATATGATAGATTTACTTCTTAATATTGCGGAATTAGCCGAGTCTCCCCCAGTTCCCTATGAAGCTGACTTGAATAATTTCAAGAGAAAAATTGTTTGGGGACAGGGAATCGAACCCGGGACCTTTGACTATACGCGCAAACGTTCTACCGACTGAGCCACCCAGGAACTGCACCAGATCCCGACTCAATTATTTCCTTTTTATCCATGTACCTCAAGTGAGTTGACAAGAGTCGGAGATCCAATATTGTGTGCACACTTTCTGTGTGACTTAAGTTTGTGGTTTTCTGTTAATGAACAGTAAAGGCTGGTCCACAATAAACCGAGAACGGAGGCGATAACGAGAATGAGAATGGAAATATTGTTAAAATAAATGTATTTAAATGTGAACACTCACAATTAACGAGAAGCTTGCCGGAGCCCGGGAACGGGAACGTGAAAGTTAATTGTGAATGCTTACATTTAAATACATTTATTTTAACAATATTTCCATTCTCATTCTCGTTATCGCTTCCGTTCTCGGTTTATTGTGGACCAGCCTATATCTAATCATCGTATGAACCAAAACTTTTGGCTCGGAGCATGCGTTGTGTGGCATCCTTTGGCTTAGAAAATACTCAAATCGTTCAAATATTATGTCACCCATTTTACGTATTCAGAATGATTCAGTTCGTTTTATTATTATTATTATTATTATTATTATTATTATTATTATTATTATTATTATTATTATTATTATTATTATTACTATTGTTGTTGTTATTCGTTTTATTCCAAATTGCGGTAACTGTTTCTAGGTGATTTCAACGCAAGGTTTAGTGTGAAACTTCTGTACGTCTTTGTTGACGGTAGAATTCATGAGAAAATCTTAACATTTTTACCGTAACATAGAAGTTCGAGAAATCTCCGCTAGATGCTTCATAAGCCAAACTGCATGCGTGCTGCTGTTATTCGAGTGTCGCGTAATCTATTTGCACGGAAGTATAACAACTTATTTCAAATATAAATATTTATGTATTTGGATATATTTTTATGTAAAATAAAATAGGCTAATATATGTTAATCAATTACATTTTACTCACAAACGAAAACCTCAATCATATTCTCAATACCAAAATCAAATGCAATACAAAGAGCATTACAGTAAAGTAACCATATCTCCAACGTTAGAAAGCAAAATGAAAATAGAAATGAATGAAAGAAAAACTTATTCACTCAATCATTTAGATTCTGTGAATTTCCTGACACCTTTTCCTTCCATGAAATGAGCAGCGGAGTATGTCCCCAGTCTCCTAAAATTAATGTATGCAGAATTGTTTCTGCTTTTCTTTGCAAATTATTTCGAAGTCCATCAGTGAGCAGGTATGAGAGACCTAAGAGGGAAATTTCTGCTCGGTTCCGAAGAAATTACTTACGTGTGGATGAACAATAAAAGGATAATGTCAAAGGAATAGAATAAAAAGGGAAGGGCTCGTTTGAAGTCTTAGAACAAAACACTATTTAGTATAGTATACTATTGTATACAGAATCTTCCAACAGTAACGCATAGGCCTAATTGGAACCTTTAACTTACAAAGGAATATTTTTATGAAAACAAAATAATTTGCGACTATTGTGGGAGTTATGAAGTTCTCGAGAACATTAATTGTAAATGACGCCATATCTCTTCAAAATTACCAATTTCTTGTATCGCATTGCAATGATTCATTTGTTTATAATGGTTATTGTTACTATAGTAACTACTCAATTTGTTTATATATTTTGTTCATATCTATGTTATGAAAACAGTTTTATTGAAGAAATCGACATGAAACAAGATGTTTTGAACAGAAAATGTGAATTAATATTCTTATAATCATAAGATTTGATAACATAAAAAGCATACTTTGCAACTAACTCGTCCAAATCGGTCACTTACTTCTGTGTCAACTGAGAATAAAATAGAAGAGAAATTCAGGGAACATGGACATGTCAGCCATGGCCCGAAAGAAGAGGAGAGGACATGTAGAATGGCTTGTAAAGTCATCTCATCATACCCAACTTCATTAGTTTTTGTGGGGATAACTGGAAAATAGTGTCTGCTATGAGACCTGGGCGAATAGAAGATGAGAATAGGTAAACAGTGTAGAGAAATGCAACCAACAACAACTGAAAATATTAAGGACCTTGTACTACGCCTCAGCATTGCCAGATTGTAAATTCCGAACATCAATTTCAATTCTGATATTTCTTGTTCAGAAATTGAAATAATTTAGAGGAAAGCCCAATTCAGTTAGAAGAGTAAAATCTTCCATGAACGCGAATAAGAAAACATTTATTTATTTTTTAATTATTTATTCGTTCATTTCTTCATTTATTTATTTACTTATTCGCTTGCCTGCTTCTTTGCTAATTTCCTTGTTTGCTTAATTGCTTATTTGCTTGCATATTTGCTTGCCTGCTTATTTCCTTATTTACTTGCTTCCTTATTTGCTTGCTTGCTTATTTGCTTGCTTGCTTGCTTATTTGCTTGCTTGCTTATTTGCTTGCTTGCTTATTTGCTTGCTTACTTATTTGCTTGCTTGCTTATTTGCTTGCTTGCTTATTTGCTTGCTTGCTTATTTGCTTGCTTACTTATTTCCTTGCTTGCATATTTGCTTGCCTGCTTATTTCCTTATTTACTTGCTTGCTTATTTGCTTATTTGCTTGCTTGCTTATTTGCTTGCTTGCTTATTTGCTTATTTGCTTGCTTGCTTATTTGCTTGCTTACTTATTTGCTTGCTTGCTTATTTGCTTGCTTGCTTATTTGCTTATTTGCTTGCTTGCTTATTTGCTTATTTGCTTGCTTGCTTATTTGCTTATTTGCTTGCTTGCTTATTTGCTTGCTTGCTTATTTGCTTATTTGCTTGCTTGCTTATTTGCTTGCTTGCTTATTTGCTTATTTGCTTGCTTGCTTATTTGCTTGCTTGCTTATTTGCTTATTTGCTTGCTTGCTTGCTTATTTGCTTGCTTGCTTATTTGCTTGCTTGCTTATTTGCTTATTTGCTTGCTTGCTTATTTGCTTATTTGCTTGCTTGCTTATTTGCTTGCTTGCTTATTTGCTTGCTTGCTTATTTGGTTGCTTGCTTATTTGCTTGCTTGCTTATTTGCTTATTTGCTTGCTTGCTTATTTCCTTGCTTGCTTATTTGCTTATTTGGTTGCTTGCTTATTTGCTTGCTTGCTTATTTGCTTATTTGCTTATTTGCTTGCTTGCTTATTTGCTTGCTTGCTTATTTGCTTGCTTGCTTATTTGCTTGCTTGCTTATTTGCTTATTTGCTTGCTTGCTTATTTGCTTATTTGCTTATTTGCTTATTTGCTTGCTTGCTTATTTGCTTATTTGCTTGCTTGCTTATTTGCTTGCTTGCTTATTTGCTTATTTGCTTATTTGCTTGCTTATTTCCTTGCTTGCTTATTTGCTTATTTGCTTGCTTGCTTATTTGCTTGCTTATTTGCTTGCTTGCTTATTTGCTTATTTGCTTGCTTGCTTATTTCCTTGCTTGCTTATTTGCTTATTTGCTTTCTTGCTTATTTGCTTATTTGCTAATTTGCTTGCTTGCTTATTTGCTTGCTTGCTTATTTGCTTATTTGCTTGCTTATTTGCTTGCTTGCTTATTTGCTTATTTGCTTATTTCCTTGCTTGCTTATTTGCTTGCTTGCTTATTTGCTTGTTTGCTAATTTGCTTGCTTGCTTATTTGCTTGCTTGCTTATTTGCTTATTTGCTTGCTTGCTTGCTTATTTGCTTGCTTGCTTGCTTATTTGCTTGCTTGCTTATTTCCTTGCTTGCTTATTTGCTAATTTGCTTGCTTGCTTGCTCATTTGCTAATTTGCTTGCTTGCTTATTTACTTGCCCACTTATTTGCTTTATTTATTTATTTATTTATTTATTTACTTACTTACTTACTTACTTACTTACTTACTTACTTATTTATTTATTTATTCATTCATTCATTCATTCATTCATTCATTCATTCATTCAGTCATCCATTCATTCATTCATTCATTATATATGTTTAATTATAAGACAACCTCCTGCATTTACAGTTGCCGAAAAAGACAAGGTAAACAAAATATTAAATTTGGATTTAAGTATTCATATAATAAATGTTGAAAAAATACCGAATTAATGAAATCAGAGCAAAATAGGATTAATCATTTATTCAGTCATTCACTTATTCATTTATTTACTGCTTCTTATCGTGGCTTTCTTTTTCGTTTTGTTCAGTTCTTCATTTCTTCATTTAGCCATCTTACTCATTCAAGTATTATAACATTTGTTCATTTCGTTCTTTATGTAGGCCTGCGAGTTTCTATTATTAATGAATTTAACTGTTTACTAACCTTTAGCGACGGTACAGAATTTATCATTTCGATTATGCCTTTGTTATTTGCTTGTAGTTCATTACCCGTTCTGTACTCCTGTTAACCTCGTGTATCGAAATCACATTCAGTAGTTTTCTGACACGGTTGGCTGCTGTACTTACCAAAGGCCATAGATGGAAGGGATTGTAAGCGCCATGACCGTCGCCAACACGCCGACAACAAATATAGAAACCCTCATTACCCAGATGATCTCCATTTCAGAAGCCTGTAAATAAAGAAATAACATTTTGTGAAGTACACCAGCGAAAGCAGGCAAGCTTAGAAACTACAAGGAAATGGAAACAAACAAGACTCTACAAATAGGAGGTGTGTTTCTTTAAGGGGCGACTCCGCTGAAAATCACGAATATTTTCCAAAAAAAAAAAAGAATGTTTTTTTTTTATCACTTCTTTAGAAAGTATATTTTCATACCCCAAATAGATGTAGTTCAATTCTGATTATAAATATTTTAAAGTTGTTCTTTAATTAAGGTTGTAAAGGGGCGTGGCATTTAAAGAGATATCAAAATTATTTTTTCATTAAAGAATTATTTTTTCAAATTTCTGATCACAAATCTAGTAACTTTTTGTTTTGAAGTTGGCTTCCTGAAGTTGCTAGTTGAATGTAGTGGAGAAGAATTTTAATTTACATAAATAATAATTTTACTTTCAAATTCATTCTTCCATAAGTTTATTTTTCATGATTCAATACCAACTTTTTTATGCCAAATATTAATAAATCTGGATGGAATTTTTATTGCAAGTATTTATGAGGTAGCTGCATGTCTTTATAAATTTTTTTGTGAGAAAAGCTGTTAGCTTATTTTATTATTTTCATTAATTATGGGAAAAATAACATTTTTTTTAATTTAAAAAAATTAAGTTGAATAAATGAGATATTTCATAAAATGAATGTATAAAAATGTTTCTCTATATCCTGTGAATGTAAGCAAAAAATAAGCCTAAAAATTTAGATCTTCTACTAAAACTTGAGTTTGAAAATATTTCTAAAAAGAATAGAAAAAAATCAAAAATAAAAAGCCGAAAAACATTTTAGAGTTCAAAATTAGGATTTTCTTAGTCCTGTTCATAGTGAACATACTCACAAAATTTGATTGACAAAATAACTAGGAAAAAAGTTGTATTTTTTTAGAAGTGTCCCCTTAAAGGAAAATGGAGGAGTTTTGCAGTTGTCATGGTGATGTGACTATAGGAAAATTTAGTGTTTCTATAGACTATCAATTTGTCAGTTGTAATCACGCGAATTGTAAGTGAAATATTTAAATTATTCTGTCATTCATTTATCGACTTGTGCCAATTTACAGTATAAATGTGTTTTTATTTTCCAAACAATAACACAGAAATTTCGCCTCCGATCACGAATATCGAATGGTGCTTCTAGCGTCCATTGTAAATAGTGTTCTCTGATCCTCCAATTCCTTATTAAATTAAGCTGTGAAAACTGCTAGAATATTCAACTCTTCTTATTGCAAACTTAAGACGTGTGCAGAGACCTTTCTATGATTTACAAGAAAAGTATATTCAGAGAATTTGACGGAGATATGCATTTTTACATTCCATTTTTTTTAAATTACCTATATCTTTCTTTTTGTCTTGACTATCGATTATAGAGTTATGTTCTCTTGTTAACTTTTGGTCAAATTTTGTTCGCAAGCGTTTACTTGTGTGCGTGTGTGTGTTTTTTTTTTTTTGCTGGCGTTGCGGTGCTCAGATGCTGCCGTGTGCAAAAGATCTGGCGTAACACGTCAAGTATAGTACACGGAATCGCAAGACGTTCCAATATTTCTCCACTTAATATCTTCCCAACCATCGGACATAGGTATATCAGGTTAAATCGATGTAGGTTAACTCAAACTACATTATCCTGAAGTATTTCACATTCCTCATGAGACATCCTGTATATAATTTTATATTAGATAAATTACACATCCTTCATGTCATGTTATCATAAGGACTCATTGTTAACGATCGTTTATCGACTCCGCCTACAAATCGCATTCTTTCTTGACAACCTTTATTAGTTTTCAACTGTTTCAAATACAGTATTTCTTTCCCTTGGTTAAAAAAATGAAATATTGCTTTAAGAATTCGAAAATATGTAAGAGGTTGTGCTTTTCAGACAGGAAACTAATTTATTAACGTCGCGGTCTAGACGCCATAAACAGATTCTTTTTCCTACAGCTAATAGGTAGGCCTTCAGACACGCATTTGTTAAGGGGAGAGGATGGTATTTTTTGGTGAAAAATGAGTAAATTTTCAAAAACAAATTCTTTAAAATACTCTGTGGTATGTGTGGAATGCATAGCATAACATTTTGTGGGTATTTGTGCCCTTATCGGATGTTGAGTCGTCATTTTTAAACTTCCTGCGTTCTGGATTTTTAAATCACTCGCCCACTTTTATTGTTGTTTCCGATAAATTAAATCTTCGAAAAAATATATTTTTTTCTAATAACCTTTGATATGTGTGGAATGCATTGCATAATATTTTGTGGGTATTTGTGCTCTTATCGGATGTTGAGACGTCATTTTTAAACTTCCTGCGTTATGGATTTTTAAATTATACACCCGCTTTTATCGGTTTCCAGTAACTTCATTTTTTTTTTTGCTACATTGCCAGACAAAAATCGATATAATTTCTGAACTATTAAAGATACATGCATGGAATTTAGAACAAACATTCTTTAGATTATTAGGAAACTTTTCTCTGGAACAGAATATGGTTAATTTATTTCATTTTAAAAATACGTCCGTTTGTTTGCAAGAAAAGAAATCAGAAAATTGTTATTAAATTTTAATTGTTTATTTTACAAACGTAGAGACTAATATCAAAATTCTGTTACAGACAGTTTTTAGAACATGCTTTTGCAAATATATTTCAAAAAACTGTTTGAATCTATCTTTAAAAACGGTTTAGGTATATCGGTTTTAGTAAAATCCTGCATTGTGTATATTTTTTTTCAAATTTGGGCCCCCAAATATTTTTTTTTCAAAATATTTTTATTTGGTTGAGTTACCACAGCTATGAGCTCTCTACTTACTTACTTACTTACTTTAGTTACTTACTTACTTACTTACTTACTTACTTACTTACTGGCTTTTAAGGAACCCGGAGGTTCATTGCCGCCCTCACATAAGCCCGCCATTGGTCCCTATCCTGAGCAAGATTAATCCAGTCTCTACCATCATACCCCACCTCCCTCAAATCCATTTTAATATTATCCTTTCATCTATGTCTCGGCCACCCAAAGGTCTTTTCCCCTCTGGCCTCTCCCAACTAACACTCTATATGCATTTCTGGATTCGCCCATACGTGCTACATGCCCTGCCCATCTCAAACGTCTGGATTTAATGTTCCTAATTATGTCAGGTGAAGGATGCAATGCGTGCAGCTCTGCGTTGTGTAACTTTCTCTATTCTCCTGTAACTTCATCCCTCTTAGCCCCAAATATTTTCCTAAGAACCTTATTCTCAAAAACCCTCAATCTCTGTTCCTCTCTCAAAGTGAGAGTCCAAGTTTCACAGCCATACAGAACAACCGGTAATATAACTGATTTATAAATTCTACAAAAAATTAATATTTTACACCAAATAGGAAAAAAAGTTTTAAAAGATACCATCCTCTCCCCATAAGTTGCGGAGTATTTTTGCAATGAATAAAGATTATTAGCAACGCGAGATCGGCCAGTTACCATTATGGGACGAAACAAAATTCGCGATCTTCAACGTTTGCAGCAATAGTACCAACGCTGACGAAAGCACACTGTTGGTGGAACACGAAGTTTACGAAGTGCACTGACCCTCTGGCGGAAGATGAGCTTGTAGACGTTCCTGGCGAACATGGAGCTGGCGGAGAGAACACTGGAGTCCGCAGAAGACATGACCGCGGCGGAAACAGCACCCAGCCCGAAGAAGGACACGAAGTCTGGAGTCAGATACTGCAGCACCATGGGCAGGATCATGCTGGTCTCCTCCGCCGTCAAGGGGTACGGCCCCTTGTACTCCGTCTCGTTCCACGCTGCAACACAGTTTTCAAGCTTCGATTAAGAAGAAAATCTTCCAAAATCATAGCATAAACAGAATGTAAAGTGAATACGAATATGAAATTTTATCACTATCAAAAACAATGAGATATAATCAAGTACAAACAAAAAAAAATATGAAACGTAATGCTTTCGGTTGGTTGTTATTATGATATTTAGATTTTTACCGAAATGGTTCTTGATTGTGAATATAAATTATTGTTAAATATTTTTATGCTCGACCATGCCGAAATGTAGTAATTATACACCTGGTAGCAGCCCTTTAATGTACCTCATTAAAGTACACCTATTCACTAAAGTTCAGGTGTTCCATCAATCAGAAAACACCACTGTAGCAATATGAAATCGCAAGTATCGATTATTCTCGGATATGCAATCGAAAGACAACTAGCGAAACGTCACGGAGGCTGGAAATCCAATACTGTCGCAGAAGGTTATGTTCTGTTACTATAATAATTAGCGTTAATTGTAAATAATATTCAAATAAATTCAATTTGTCATCTCATTTTTCTATGTCTAAATCAATTTCCAGGTTACATCAAGATTAATGTTCATTTTACTCTCCAGATTATATCAAGGTCAATGACATTTCTTTCTCGGAAAAAATCAATACTTTCGCGTCTGCGCACATCTCACAAATTACGAGATATTGCACATGGTCAGTTCCGCTCCCCAGTCAGATAAGAATAACATAAATACTTATGAATAATTTCAAGTTAGAAATATGGTCGAGAATAAAAAGTCGTATGAAACTTGCCTATAATGGTAATTAAGACGCTCGTATGAAAATAATGAAACTCGCTTACGCTCGTTTCATAAACATACTCGCGTCTTAATTACTACCATTATAGGCTCGTTGCATAATGCACTATTATTGCATTATACAAGGCTTTCATTTCAAAACCTCCCAGTCTAAATAACTAATTATTTAAATTGAATTCAATTTAAACAAAAACACGGCAATTTAGATATTGAGGGGTAAATCTGAAACCAGGCTTAATTGCATTTTAGATTCCACCTCCCGCCCCCACACTTTGAAATTTCAAATGGCACCCCTATATTTTTGTATTTAAATATGAAAGAGCATTCAATTGCTTATACATCTCATTCATTTGTTTTCGCATCTTTTGTTTCCTGTCGTCGCCTGGCAACCTGTATTTTTGTTATTATCAGTTGATTGTAGGATGAAAACACAGCTTATTTTGTGTAATTTCCTCAATTTAATCAATAAGGATGATTTATGTTCTCTCTTGAAGGGTATACACCATTTTAAAATAATGTAATACACAATCACAACTATTACATGAAATGCTCAATAAGATTTTGTAGCTTTATTCTCTACAGCTCTAATCAACAATAACAACAATCCACGTTGCCAGGCGACGATAGAAAACAAAAGATGCGAAAAAAATTATGAGGTGTATAAACAATTGAATGCTTTTTCATATTTAAGTATAAAAATATAGGGGTGCCATTTGAAATTTCAAAGTGGGGGGTGGCTGGGGTTGGGGGTGAAATGTAAAATGCAATTAAGCGTGGTTTCAGACTTCCCCTCAATATTAAAATTGACGTGTTTTTTGTTTAAATTGAATTAAATTTAAATAACTCGTTATTTATACTGCGAAGCTTTGAAATGAAAGCCCTATATAAGATTATTCAGAAGGAGTAAATATGGGGTGATTCAGGAGGAAAGCCCCATAGCCTACGTTGAGGGCGTTTACTATGGGCGATTCTAAAGGGAAAACATGACGCCGGGATTTCAAATGAAATTGATATCAATTTATTTCTCCACATAGTCGCCCTGGCGATCAACACATCTATACCAAAGGGAGACCAGTTTCTTTATACCGTCACTGCATAATATTTCACTTTGACGACAGAATCACAGCTTCACTTCTGTCTGCACTGCATCGTCAGAATGAAGGGACGGTTCTCTCAAGTGTTCTAGTTTCGGAAGCAGATAAAAATCTGATGGCCCCAGATCGGGACTGTATGGAGGCTGATCGAAGACAGTGAAACTAAGCCCCATCGCGCACAAAGTTTCCGGAATCCCAGTTCAGCGATTATCGCCTGCACACGCTCCATCTTTTGTCTCACAAGTTGAGTGTGTCACCATACTTCGTCCCATAATGTGTGACAGGAGAAGTAAACATTGCCGGTAGAGAGAAGGGAAATATAATTGCTATTCAGCAAATGGCAGATGTCTCATTGCAAGCTTGTCTAGAAGTTGGGCGAGCGTAAAACGCTTCAGACAGCCCTACTTCAAGATGAGCGTAGAATGAGATCTCTGCCATTGGTTGAATAGCAATTATACTTCTATCCTCCTATGCCGATAATGTTTACTTCTCCTGTCAGACATTCTGGAATGAAGTATAGGTTCTTTAGAAGCAGAAAAGTTAACTGAGTAGAATGTATGGCAGCTAATACTGCGAAATTTGTTAACAATAACACACAAAATTAGGAGGTACTACTTTTCAAAATACCCTCGTGCGCACAGAAAATGAAATTTGTGCATAAAATAGGAAAAAAAAATAAATTTAACTATCCTTTCCCCTTAATTGAAAATATAGATAAAATTCTCATAGATTAGATTAGAGTCCTAAATGTGCAGCTTATAAATGAGGGGTTCAGGAGTAAAACATGGTAAGTGAAGTGTAAGTGTTTTGAAGTTATTAGGTAGGTAAACCTTTATACATGCAACTGTTTGTATAGTTACCAGGAAAGTAAAATCTGTTGAGATGTTGGAAAACTAACTACTATATTAGACGCAGAATGTAAGATACCATACTGTACGCTACATATCTCATTTTTGACCAAAATGTCAGTTACCATGTTTTACGCCCGAGCCCCTCAAATATGCGGTATATTCGAAATGAGGTAGAAAGTAGTATCAGATTGAGAAATAAAAACTTCCCAGCGATGGTACTTACGGGTAGCTTTGGCGATGGCACCTATGAGGACAGGAGGAATGGCCATAAGAATGCAACCGAAGGCCGCCACGTACGAGAGTATCTGGGCGCGAGCCGCCGTCTTGCTGGACAGCACCCGCTGGAAGTACACCTGGAACAACAACGGGGAGTCAAACTCGGCCCTTTAAATAGCCTACACAGCTTCGCATACTCCTGAATCATAAGCTTCTTAATCAAATATAATCTTCTATGAAGGGGGACAAGACTAACTGTAGTAACTTTCGAGGAATATCACTTTTGTTGACGTCGTACAAAATTTTGTCGAATATCCTTTTGAGAAGATTAACTCCATATGTAGATGAAATTATTGGGGACCATCAGTGTGGTTTTAGGCATAATAGATCGACTACTGATCAGATTTTTTGTATTCGACAGATATTGGAGAAAAAATGGGAGTATAAGGGTACAGTGCATCAGTTATTCATAGATTTCAAAAAAGCGTATGACTCGGTTAAGAGAGAAGTTTTATATAATATTCTTATTGAATTTGGCATTCCCAAGAAACTAGTTCGATTAATTAAAGCGTGTCTTAGTGAAACTTACAGCAGAGTCCGTATAGGTCAGTTTCTATCTGATGCTTTTCCAATACACTGCGGGCTAAAACAGGGAGATGCAATATCACCTTTACTTTTTAACTTCGCTCTAAAATATGCCATTAGGAAAGTTCAGGATAACACAGAGGGTTTGGAATTGAACGGGTTACATCAGCTTCTTGTCTATGCGGATGACGTGAATATGTTAGGAGAAAATCCACAAACAATTAGGGAAAACGCGGAAATTCTTGTTGAAGCTAGTAGAGCGATAGGGTTGGAAGTAAATCCCGAAAAGACTAAGTATATGATTATGTCTCGTGACCAGAATATTGTACGAAATGGAACTATAAAAATTGGAGATTTATCCTTCGAAGAGGTGGAAAAATTCAAATATCTTGGAGCAACAGTAACAAATATAAATGACACTCGGAAGGAAATTAAACGCAGAATAAATATGGGAAATGCGTGTTATTATTCGGTTGAAAAGCTTTTGTCATCTAGTCTTCTGTCGAAAGTCTGAAAGTTAGAATTTATAAAACAGTTATATTACCGGTTGTTCTGTATGGTTGTGAAACTTGGACTCTCACTTTGAGAGAGGAACAGAGATTAAGGGTGTTTGAGAATAAGGTGCTTAGGAAAATATTTGGGGCTAAGCGGGATGAAGTTACAGGAGAATGGAGAAAGTTACACAACGCAGAGCTGCACGCATTGTATACCTCACCTGACATAATTAGGAACATAAAATCCAGACGTTTGAGATGGGCAGGACATGCAGCACGTATGGGCGAATCCAGAAATGCATATAGAGTGTTAGTTGGGAGGCCGGAGGGAAAGAGACCTTTGGGGAGGCCGAGACGTAGATGGGAGGATAATATTAAAATGGATTTGAGGGAGGTAGGATATGATGGTAGAGACTGGATTAATCTTGCTCAGGATAGGGACCAATGGCGGGCTTATGTGAGGGCGGCAATGAACCTACGGGTTCCTTAAAAGCCAGTAAGTAAGTAAGTAAGTAAGCTTCTATGAAATCAGATATCCTGCAGTCAAATGCAGGTAAAGAAACAAGTGAACTTGGTGTTCCACGTCATCATATAATGACGTAGTGCTTCCAGCCCACATTTGACCTTGTCAAAGGAAATATAAGTATTGTCTCTAAATACAGATCTGATACTTCACTTTATATGACTTAACTTCTGACTTGAGGAATTAAAAATGAAGAGAAATTTAAGTGACTTTTTCAATACGGAACTTCGTGTAGTCAGCTGCTGTGGGTTAGGAAGGAGCCTACGGGCCTATCTGAGGGATTAATCTTTACGTAGATTCTTCGCCCAACAGTGCATATACAGGGTGATTGACGAGGAAAGGTAAAAAATTTAGGATGTGAATTCTGAAGTCATTCTGAGTCAAAAAGTTCATATGAATATAGGTCCGTTTTCGAACGGTTACGGAGATATGGCTCTTTGATTTCACAAAAACTTCTAAGATTCCATTGTACTAACTTGCATTTAGAGACAGATAACGGAAAATTAAAAGTTTATATTCACGTATGCATACATCCTAATATTCTAGACGTCGGGGTCGATGTTTTCGCGCATTTTCAAAGGTACCTCCTTCTGCTTCAAGTCACTGTTGCGCTCGAGCGTGAATCGCGCTCATCGCTCGGGACAGTTGCACGTGACAGTTCTTATGCCGCATCCAAAATACGGTCGATTAGCGCCTCTCTCGTTTCCCCGTTCTTTTGTTATATCAAGTCTTTCATCCAATCCAATAGACAGTAAATAATCTTAGACATGTTACCCTTCTGTTCGGAAAGCGTCCTTCATATTCAGCGACGGCACGCAAGTACTTTCATCGCACAAACCATAAACATACACAACATCGGCTTATTCTGTAGTCGAAAATTTATAAGGCATCTTGTAACTACTGTAGGCTACTGTAGGTAGCTGACTGAACTGCTGTGAACCGATAAGTAATAGCATGTTTGGTGTGACATTTGTAATGCCCCACCACACGGTTGTTTCTCTTCTCTTATCTACATCGCTCACAATGCAGATTCCAATGTTACGTCATTCATCGGGGACCTTGCCTCACGTCAGCAGCATATGGTAACGTCTGATTCACATTGGGGCGAGACGTTTTACCTTAAAAATGCATCTAGTTCCGCCTTGTTCGAAAACGGACTTATGTTCATATGAACTTTTTCACTCAAAATGGCCTAAGATATCGTATCCTAATTTTTTACCTTTCCTCGTGAATCACCCTGTATATACTGTGGAATCCCGGCCACCAAGTCACTCAATTGAATGCGCTCTTGTATAATGGCAGTTGACTCAAAATATGTCAACATACGTGTCGAACTTGGAGTAAGGCCACAGAGGGAAAAACGGCGTAGCTCAATGGTTAGAGCGCTTTGGTACGTAGAACCAAGGACATGGGTTCGATCTCCGGCGCCGGAGCGAATTTTTCTCCTCTAATTGCAATGGTATACGTTCGTTTCAATGTAGAACGGAGTAAGCGCGTTTGTGTTTAGACATTCAGTATCATCTTTGTAGAAACGATGCACCATCACAGACTTTACCCTGATTAAACGAGGTGTCAGCTAACCATGGGTAAGTAACCGGTATTATGAATGGTGTACAAAAATTACATTTTAACCACGGTTATTTTAAACCATGGTTTCGTAACCCACTGTAAGTACATTTTTAACCGAGGTTGATGTAAACCTGAGTTGTGCCATCACATCTTAGTACAAGGGAGTGGTGACTCACTTGCCATGGAATTCCCCCGAAGATGAGCAGCAGCCCGTAGTCGATGTAGTAGAAGTACTCCGAGGAGTCCACCTCGCCGATCCAGTCCACGACTTCGGGCGAAAGCGAGCCCACGTGCTCGTTGTACATGGCGAAGGGGATGCACATCCACTGCAAGAGAGCAGCGCCATTACATAGCATAATACGCTTCGATACTTCAACAGAAATGTACTTTTCCCCAGAGAAAGTATGGGCCGACTCCTTGTGGTGGAAAATCTAAGGTTTATAGTGCAGTGTTTCCTAATTGGTGATCCAAAGATACCTGGGGGTCCGTGGTACAAATTTAGGGGGTTCTTGGCATTATTTACATCTCATAATTTATAATTATCTTGTACCTTATTTAAAAAAAATCAATTAAATTATTGTTTAGGGAGGAAATATAAAGTTTCAATTACTGTAATATCTGTGTCTTTCTTCTTCTCTTTTTACTTTTTATTTTTTGTTACTTAATTAAATACTTGTTTTAAAATTTTGTGGAATGCCCTCTGAGCACGAGTATGTACTCCTTCTGGGGAAGCTAAGGTGATTTTTAAATATAAGAAACAATATGTACCCTTATTCTAGAAAAAAGATATTATTATTATTATTATTTTAATAAAATAAACAATATTGTTTCTAACAAACGATGACTTTATGAAACGCTGATGAATTTAGAATCCTCTCTCCGTCCTAATCCTTATTTCGGATTATGCATATTAATTCGTAGCCATAAGCGTTAATAATTTGAAGATAATCCATGAATTAACTTAATTATTATCATAAAATTACAATTGTTAATAAAATGATAGACGGTAAATTAATATGTTAATAAAATTTTCCTTCATTGCATGCAATACCAAGTCATCTATAAGATGAGTACTCTAAATTTTTTCTCAACTTTAGGGAAAAGATCCTGTTCTTCCCTCTGTCTCCGGAAACGATACTTGAAATGGGTTGGAAGGATATCACCATTCAATAGTAGTAATATGGCTGATAGGTAAACAATGAGCTCTGTACTAGTAGGTGCAAGGCTTTTTAATTAAAGAACCCTGTGATAAACGATAGCGTATATGTATACTTCCATCTCAATCGTAATTTGATAAAAAAAACAATAACTGTTGGTAATTGGCGTGTTCATCGAGGTAAATAATACTACGGGTAGTGGAGAGAGATTAGAGGCTCATTTACAATGAAAATTAAATATAACGTAAGCGTTAACTTGAAAATGTAAACGTTAGGTAAAATCAAGAATATTCACGATGGGAACATAAAAAACATAACCGCAAAGATACTTGGTAACCATGGAAACATAACAACGACGTCATTTCCTCATATTCTGTCGTATACTTCAGCGCTCCACGATTGTATACTGTTTGCAAATCACGTAAGCATAAGCATGAAAGTTTGCAAACTACAAACGGCAATGTTAATGTCAGTGTTTATGTGAATCATTGTGAATGATCCCATTTGGTAACCTGGGCGCAAACTTCTGTGTTTATGTTGCGGTTAAATTTAATTTTCATTGTAAATGGGCCTTGCATTATTTAAATAATTCTCTTCAGTTACGTACGTACAATCCAGGTTTTATGGTTTTATTGTATACCTGAGATTATGCACAAATTGGCTTCGTGTACGTATTGTTTTAGTGTCTCGCGCCATCTGTTGAGGACTCAAATGAACTACGTGAAGCATTTTATAAATGAAAATAATAATTAGCGGAGGCTGGGACTTGCTGGAGGAAAAATCTGCAGAATGCGTGACGCGCGCTACAGAAAGCCAATACGTAAAACAACCTCCTGACCTTCTAATTAAACTAGAGCCAGCAAACTCTTTGATGTCACACTGAAGTTTCTCGCTATGCTCGGAGGAGCATGTAATATCTGACGACAAAAACACATGTCCTGTGAAGAAAGGTGTGTAGGCGTTTTATAAAGCGAGAAAACAAAACTATGAGAGTTAGAGCCCCATTTGAAGTAAACCTTGCGTATGATGCCGCGTTCTTTAACATTTACTCCCAATATCAAAAAGAAATTAATTGTGTGTGTTTTATGAGTCACTATGTCGTCAATAGAAAATAATTTCTTAAATTTCTAATGACAAGGCCTGGTTAGAATTATTTATTTATTTATTTATTTATTTATTTATTTATTTATTTATTTATTTATTTATTTATTTATTTATTTATTTATTTATTTATTTATTTATTTATTTATTTATTTATTTATTTATTTATTTATTTATTTATTTATTTATTTTGCTAATAATTGTAACATGAAATATAATATATACAGAAAAACTTTAGCTCTCCCCTGAAAGAGTAGAACTCGTGCTCAGGGGCGGATTTCTGAATTAAAATTAATAATTATACAATACAATTTGTCTTATGTCTACTATGCAATTATAATATATAAATTTAAATTTACAATTTTTCAATTTTTATAAAATCCATACATAACTTTTTAAATTTAATACTAGAACTATTACAATTGACAAGATTAGGATATTTAAATATAAATTTGTTATATATTCTTGGGCCTAAATTACTACTATGATTAAATACTGTAGCAGTGTTGCATTTTGGTTCAAACAATCTTGAAGAATTCATACCTTTTGTTTCATAACTATGAGAATACAATTCAAAATTATTTCGATTTTTATGTATGAATTTTATTAATACAATATAATAAATTTGTCTTATGTTAAGTACATTAAAGTGTAAAAACAAATTTTGAGATGGAAAATCCGTAATAAATAAAGTGGATTAAAATTGAATTTGAATGAGCTACCCCATCCTATAATTTCATACATAATTACCGATTGAAATAAAGTTAAATATATTGTGCGTAATAAACTTATTGACAAGTAATTCCTCAATAAAACAAAATAATATACTATTTTACGTAATGTATTACAAAGGTAATTAATGTGTTGGTTCCATTTTAAATTATTATCGAAAATTATGCCTAAATACTTAACTTCAGAGGACTCTTTAATAATTGGACATTTACACTGTATAAGACAACAAGCAGAATTATAAGGTATTCTAGCCATGTGGTTGAGAGAAACTAAATCCACAGTGAAATAAGACAAACAGGGAATGATGAACAGATAGACAAAAATGCAGAAGAGCTAGCTTAACACAGCATTACTTGCTTTCAGTCATCAGATGATTCATTTGTTTTTAAAATTCAATTGTATAAAGAATAATTTATGGTACAGGATTAATATGTTCCTAATACAGAGGGGACGAAAAGTCCGAATTTGAATCTGTGACTCATGTACGACGTGAATTTCGTCACGTGTTTAACGAAGTATCACCACACGTGAATAGCATTCGTCGTTGGGATAGACAGTTAAGAGACTGGAAGCTTTTTGGAGAAAAAGCATACTGGAAGAACATCGACAAAATGATGAAACGGTAGAATCCATCCGAAAATCATTTGTTCGGAGTCCAAAGAAATCAGTTCATAAATGTGCCCGGCAATTAGGATTTCCGAAAACAACAATTCATACAGCTTTCAAGAAACCTCTTCATCTGACTCCTTATAAACTTAAATTAATACATGCACTTCATCCAGATGATTATCACAAAAGGTATGAGTCTGCTGTGAATATAGGCCTACCATTTCGTAGTGTATGGTACTCTATTGCAGCTTTACAACTCTAAAGAGGATTTCACATTAAGAAAAAGCATTGGTTTTATGGGCCTTGCTTAATACATTGTACAAACTATGTGGTAGGTAGGCAGTGGTCTGCATCGGACGTTTTCGCTCGAGCGCCAAGTAGTTCATAGCATAATCCGATAGGTAACGCACATGCATGATGGGTAAAATTGTCACGAGCGATAAATCCTCGAACGGTATAACCCGACGGTTAGACATTCGTTCTTGTTACAGTGATGAACTGTATAGTAACATCATAGATGTTTATCATTTCAAAACTTTGCAGTGTTTAACTAAGCTCTCCATAGTACAACTACAAAACTTGCTTTAAAATGTAATATAAATGTTGTAGGTAAATGTTTTTTTTTTCTTTTTTTTTTTCCACACGGAGTGATTTTATTTTTGCCATATCTGATAGATGTTATTGGATGTAAATGTAATTATTATAAACGGAGAACACAATCACGATATTGCAAGAACTGTATCAAGTTTTCTAGTAATAATAATAATAATAATAATAATAATAATAATAATAATAATAATAATTAGTGTATCAATTTTTGCGTCTGTAACAGTTGTGCAGCATGATTATTAGTTTTATTATATTTTCTGTGACGTTATCTCTGTACTAATATTATTAATCTACTGCTATATCAATAATATTTTGTAAAACGTTTCTACATTGTCGCAGTATATAGGCGGAACAGTATATGGTCCTATCATATTATATATGTGGTAAATCAAATACTGAATAATTATTAATTAGCAATAATAACTGTATATCGAAGTGTCTCATACTATTTTATTTACAACTTCATGTTCCTGTTTTGGTACGTTCCATTGACTGTTCCATTAAACGTTTGTCATAAACGCAGAAAATAAAGCCTTATTTTTACCGTGTGAGCAAAACATATGTGTATCTTATCTGTCGCCTTCCATACAAGATAAGACATGTCGGTGAGATGACCCTGTGCTGTGCTTCTATTTATTACGAGCGTATCACGACCAATCGTATCTCACTCGAGGGTGCGACACTCGACCGAGTTCAAGCGAGCGATTTAACTCCAATGCAGCACTCTGTAGGTAGTCGTTCCTATGGCAACTGGTCATTTGATGGAATAGCCCCATATGCTCAATGCTTTTTCTTAACGTGGAATCCTCTATAGCTACAGTAATCACTATCACACACCAATTGTCATGCACTATTTCGTATTTTTAAAGACAAATTTCTAACTCACCAATCCGATGAAGATACAGAAGAGCTGGATGACGTCCGTGTAGGCGACGCTATACAACCCGCCGAACAGAGTGTAGAACACGGCTATGCAGGAGCTGAGTATGACGCTGGTGCGATGATCCATGTCAACGATGACACTCAGCGTGGCGCCTGCGAGATGCAAACCAGTGTCTTTCAGAGGCACTCCAAAACGTCAGTTCGCGTTAATAAGCATGAATGCTGGCTCCAAGCGAAGTCAGTACTAGGTTCCAATTAATTACGTTCCCAGCTTCCCAGTTTCTGACATAACTGAAGTTATCTGTAATTTTCTCCCCTAAATTACCGAAGTTCGATCTCTGGCAGATTTTTTTATTTTCGTGAAGAAAAACGCAATTGTGGAGTATCTATGAGTCACTTTCTTACAATCACAACTCTGAATGAATTAAACAGTTCCAAGAGATTGTTAAACAAAATAACTTTTATTTATACCGGGTGTCTGAAGACTCTTGGTTCAAAATAATACAGATTATAGAGGAGTCTAAACTGAGTATTTTAGACGATAAACTATTGGTCGGAAATGCCTATTTCAGTCGTCACGAGATCTTACAGTTCCAAGAGATTGTTAAATAAAATAACTGTCATTTATACCGGGTGTCTGAGAAATCTTGGGTCAAAATAATAAAGATTATACAGGAGTCTAAACTGAGTATTTTAGACGATAAACTATTGGTCGGAAATGCCAATTTCAGACGTCACGAGATCTTACAGTTCCAAGAGATTGTTAAATAAAATAACTGTCATTTATACCGGGTGTCTGAAACACCTTGGGTCAAAATAATACAGATTATAGAAGAGTCTAAACTGAGTATTTTTAAACCAGACATTATTGATCGGAAATGCCTATTTCAGTCGTCACGAGATGTTACAGTTCTAAGGGATTGTTAAATAAAATAACTGTCATTTATACCGGGTGTCTGAAACACCTAGGGTCAAAATAAAACAGATTATAGAGGAGTGTAAACTAAAGTATTTTAGACGAGAAACTATTTTTCGGAAATGCCTATTTCAGTCGTCACGAGATCTTACAGTTCCAAGAGATTGTTAAATAAAATAACTGTCATTTATACCGGGTGTCTGAGAAATCTTGGGTCAAAATAATAAAGATTATAAGAGGAGTCTAAACTGAGTATTTTTAGACCAGAAGTTATTGGTCGGAAAAGCCTATTTCAGGCGTCACGAGATCTTAAAGTTCCAAGAGATTGTTAAATAAAATAACTGTCATTTATACCGGGTGCCTGAGAAATCTTGGGTCAAAATAATAAAGATTATAGAGGAGTCTAAACTGAGTATTTTTAGATCAGAAACTATTGGTAAGAAATTCCTACTTCAGGCGTCACGAGATATTGAATTATAAATACGTTTGAGGAACGTTTTTGTAAGCTTGTATGTACTATGAAAGCGTTAGTTCCTTACCCAGAGCTGCCAGGATGCCGGCCGCCCAAAACACCTCCCCGCAGAGAGCTGGCAGGAAGAGCAGGCCACCCATGCGCTCTCCGAACGAGTCCTGCAGGGGGTCCAGCATGGTGATGTAGCCTTGTTGTCTCATCTTGTTGGCAAAGAAGATCCCGCCTGTACCACACAAACAATACAACATTTAGGAGATTGTTTGTCATTTGTCATTTGTTAATTGGAGTGTTGTGCTTGTAGATACGCCTTGAAATTTTCAGATTTTAAAAACGTTTGTGCTATTTGTAGACTAAAGAAGATGGAGTGTCAAATGGAAAATAAAGAACACTTCCATCAGGCATTCCGGGAAAACTGAGAATTTCAATGGAAAAGTATTTTTCAGACATATTTGTTTGTTATTAGTGTATGACAGTGATCTCAAAACAAGCGCATTTTTCTGACCTTGACGTCGTGCGCGGGCAGCAAGCGCTAAGTATGGAAAGAGGAAGGGTTGTGTATATGAATAAGCAACCTGTTGGATTAAGAAAACAGAGGTGCACAAACTTCAAACGGAACCTGAAATTTTATGTCGTTATTTTTATATAGCTTCTTTCTGTTTAATATTGTCTATATTGTCTGTAAAACAAAAGCACTAACACTGATTTCTTAATATTTCACTTGTGTTTTAAATCTTAATAACATAATAGAGAGTTAAGAAGGAATATTCACTTACATTCCATAGTAGTATAATATTATACTGTATTAAGTGGATGAAACACATCATTCATAAAGAAAGTGATATTCCAAAGAAAGAGATTGAGTATGACATGATAAGTTGGAATTGATATTGATGGTATCTTTAACCTTACCAAAGTAGTCAATAAACTAATCAAAACAATATTACAGTACAAAGCAAAGTTACCTAGGTACTGTATCTGTTTTAAGTGTAAATAATATTACATAACAAAACTCTTATCGCATTATGCTTTTAAGGTGATATTTGTGAGCAACTTCCTATCATCAGAATATTAAATTATTTTCTCGAAATCTGCTGAAGCTATAGAGCTGACATTTTTACAACACATGGGCACGTATCTTTTGCTTATGATGTAACAGTAGTTGCTTTGTTAATTCATTTCCTTACAAACAATTTCCATGCGAATATTTTCAAAATTTTCAATCCACTATCTTCAGTAATACGTATTTACGGTATATTAGATTTACCAAAACATTCTGTAAGGTTACTAAATAAATAGGCCTATACCTGAAAATTTCACTTTTCTGTACGAAAAGCTGAGAAAATATTTCTTTTGAATAAAAAAATCAAATTTGTGAAAAATAAGCATTAAAGTTAAAACTTACATTCTTATAATGCCCTTATACTTCTCAGGCAAATATAAAAATTAACATGGATACAGTTTTAATAAGTTCTCTTCCCTTATCTACTGAATCAGTGCTGGCCATCCCTGAACATAGCTCGACCAAGCGGCATATACCACCTCTTTCGTCTCTCTTTTTCCTTTCCGCTGTAAAGCGCTCAGGCTCTCCTGGGCTCTAAAGCGCGCGCTTGCTCCTGTGGGCATCAATTGACATGCCTGGTGTATGACATAGATAAGGCTCTAAATGTAAATATTCTAATGTTTTATTTTCAAAATACAGGGTGATTCACGAAGATTTACCGTCCTTTACAGAGCTTATTTCCGAAGAATTCTGAGCAAAAAATGTCATATAAACATGGATCCTACTTCCAATATTTACAGAGTTACGTTTCGTTATTGGAATTCTTTGCTGTGAACGCGTGATCTTGGTCAACGTGCAGTGATAGAAGCTTGAGGGAAGGTGTTACATGAACAAATTTGCGTATATTGCAGATGAATCTTATACACATATAATGAACTGTTTATATAGAAAATTACAATGAAATTAACGACTGTAACTACTATTTCCATCAAGATCGAATGTAGTTACAGACGTGGACAAATTATTAACAAAATTGACGATTTTTATGATAATTCTATTTACAAAATTTGACTTCTCAATTTAGACTACAGTTGACAATTTTGCATATTTCTATCATTATAGTAGATAGACATATGCAAAAATGTCAAATGTAGGCTATTCCAAATTGAAGAGTCAAATTTTGTAAAAAAATATATAATAAAATCTTCAATTTTGCTAATAATTTGTAAATATGCAAAAATGTCAACCGCAGTCTAAAGTGAAGAGTCAAATTTTGTAAAAATATATAATAAAAATCTTCAGTTTTGCTAACAATTTGGAAATATCCAAAATGTCACCTGTAGTCCAAATTGAAGAGTCGAATTTTGTAAAAATATACAAGAAAAATCTTCACTTTTGTTAATTTGTAAATATGCAAAAATATCAATTGTAGTCTAAATTGGAGAGTCAAATTTTGTAAAAATATACAATACAAATCTTCAATTTTTCTAATAATTTGGAGATACGCAAAGATGTCAACCGTAGTCTAAATTGAAGAATCATATTTTGTAAAAATATATAATAAAAATCTCCAATTTTGCTAATAATTTGTCCACGTCTGTAGTTTAAACAAGTTATAGACTAACTTTGATTGCACTTAAGTTCTTCTGTTTAACAAGTACGTATAATAAAAAGTACAAGATATGTTAAATGTTTGGGCCTCAATTCTGAAATGCTGCGCTGGCTTACATACGCAAACAATCCATTCCAGCATTACAAAATCCTGAATTAATTACATTTGCCGACAAATGAGAACAAACGGGTAGACCAATCAAAACGAGATTAAGTATTCAATACTGCTCGAATATCCTTTGATTAGAGAAGTTTAGAGGCGTGCGGATCCATGTATGACGTGATCGTCGTTTGTGGTTAGCATTTGGAATTAAAGTGGCATATGAAATAACAGCGTCTGAGGCTCAAGTCCCAGATCGTTGGTTTTGCATTGTGGGTTCGAACCCCGGCTAGGTCGTAATGGAATTTGTGATTGAAAAAGAAAACTTTACAGAATATTTTTCTCGGGATACTCCCGTTTTCCTCTGTCATTCCACTAACACACTCCGTCTTCCAGTCATTTCATCTATCATCTTCATTGATTTAAAATAGGCTGCTGTACAGTTTTGGGATATAAGAGTCAGGACTTAGGTGCGATGGCCTATCTGTTAGTGTCGGATTCATGAATTCAGACATGGATAATCATCGCATATTATATCGGGCTTTCATTTCAAAACTTTCTCAGTGTAAATAACTATTAATTCCAATTTAAACAAAAAAAAACGTCAATTTAGATATTGAGGGGGGGGGAGTTAAAAACCACTGCCAATTGTATTTTTTACGTTTCACTCCCTCACCCCACCCTCGCTTTGAAATTTCAAGTGACATCCTATATTATGAATAATACTTAAATTTGAAAGAGTATTCAATTTTTCATTTGTTCTCACATCTTTTGTTTTCTGTCGTCGCTTGGCAACCTAGATTGTTATTACAAGTTGTTGTAGGATGAAAAAAAATTATTTTGGGTAATTTCCTAAATGTAGAGTGAATCGGGGGCAGATGACTATCGGGGGAAGATGCTTATTTCTTTGTAGTTTCACATTCTTCCGAGAGAGAACGCCACGCGCATGTCTTCATGATCACTGAGACAGTTGAATGTCTGTAGAGTGGAAGCTAACTCTTTTTGCCACGTGTTCTTGTTGTGAGAAGAAGAAAAGCAAGCAAACAGCTCTTTTTCTGTTATAAAATAATTGCAAGGGTATGTTAAGATTTTAATACATCCTTGAATTCGTAATAACTGTCAAACATTTGTAATCGATATTGTAGTAAAGATTCTAAAGTTTGTATTGTTAACAACGACCTTGTTCCGCCATCTTAGGTTGCGTCACAGCACTAGGCATCTTATCCCGATACTTGGGGAAGATAATCACTTTTTTCGGGGTAAGATGGCAACTTGTTGCAAGAGTATTATTTTTTGTTTTATTGCAGGGAATGTGTAAACGTTACGTAAGATCCTCTGATAGAAGTCAGTAGTTTGAGGACAGTCTTCAACTTGCGATGAAACATCTTATAACAGAGGGTATGAACTGTTTTAGAGCATCGCAAGCATACGGGATTCCTTGCCGTACCCTTAAACGCCGCCTAAAAAGAATAACAAAAAAAAATGTACTGGATTGAATTCATTGTGTGCTAGAAGTGATTTCATGAGTCTTGCACACGGCAATAAAATAGTGCACATCCTTAAAACTTTGACATAAACAGTAGAATATGATGAAATGGGGTCGTTTGACGAAAAGTCGATAGTTTTATACCAAGAACATCCCTCTTCCTCTACGGCCAACGTGGAAAGCCGTATAATGGTAACGAGCTGGAAATCGACTCGCATTTCCTAGAACAAGCTATGGAATTCCCCTTGCTGAATCCTACTCTGGTTCAACGGATGAACTCATATCCCCTGCCCTACTATTACCTGCTTTTCTGCTGCAAAACATATTCTAGCAAGTTAGCTACGGTGGGGCTATTTACAATCACAAACTGCACACTTACATGTCGTCCGTCTTTATAGAGTTGATGCAAATGTCAATTATAAATGTAGGAAGGAAGCATTTGTTACGTTACCAAGGTTACGAAATATATTTACGGTCATGTTTATATTCCCAACTAGTGGCTTGAGCAGCAAATGCTGCAAACTAAGTCCATAAGAAGTTCAAATAAAAATTGTTCTGATTTATTCAATGAAGAATACCAGACATTTTGAAAGTTATTTGCCTCCATAATAGTGAAACATGCTCCCTCTGAATGTTTTTATGCCAAACACTTTCTCTTGTCCATGTTGAATGTTTCGTACACAACTTTTAACACTTGAATATAAATAATTGATTAAATGGCGATCTTACTCGTGTTAATTATGTAAGCATGTGTCACACAACACAAACATGCTGCATTCAGGACAATGGTACACAGATTACTCAAAATACCCATGAGCCAACAACACTATAATGAAGAAGTGAACACAATAAAATACATAGCACAAGAAAATGGTTACAACCCAAACATAATAGATAACATCATAAGGAAGACAAAACAAAAACTCAACAAACACAAAAACACACAAAACACAACACAAATACAAGAACACAAGAAATACATCATACTAACATACGAAAACAAAAACACACACATCCTCAATCAGAAAACAGAAATACAATATAGCATACAGAACAGAAAACACACTACAAAGACATCTCAACACACAAACAACACAAACAAATAAATACAACCACACAGGCGTATACAAACTCACATGCAATAGTTGCGACAGTTCCTACATTGGACAGACAGGCAGATCATTCCAAACTCGATACAAAGAACACATTAAAGCAATAACCAGAGGACACAATACATCTACATATACCGAACACATAACTAATGCTAACCACACATACTATAACATAAATACAGGCATGGAAATCCTACACATACAACCCAAAAAACAAAAACTCAACACACTAGAACAATATGAAATACACATACACACTAAAACACACCCCAGTCAAATTCTCAACACACAGATCAATTTCAGAACATGCACACTATTTGATACAACTCTTCATCACACGAACGCACCCTCACAACAGGCAGCGAAGTTGAGATAGCGCCGAGATCTAGTAGGCTCTGAGGATGGTGTCGAATAGCACCGAAACAGCTGTAAGCTGCACATGCTTACATAATTAACACGAGTAAGATCGCCATTTTTTAAAATCAATTATTTACTTTCTCTTGAACCTATTCAGCTTCAGTTCTTGAGTTTCAATGCGAAAACGCAAGTAAAAATGTTAGGACGATCAGTGAGTTTTTCATGTGGAAGTAATGTAGTAGCTATTTCAGGTCATTGCGGATTGTAGGTGAGCGTTAAGAAAATTTCAAGTTCGATTAAACCTGAGAATCAATGCTGGAGTATGTGACATATCAGCAAAGACTACAGATGTGGTTCAAGTATGATGGCACACCAGCACATTTTTCCGCAATGGGCGTGAACACCTGACGCTGATATTTCAGGACCGCTGGATTGATTGGGGAGGCCCCACACCTTGGCATGCTCGTTCCCCAAACCGAAATCCCCTAGACTTTTGGTTATCGAGAACAACCAGGTCGATTTCAAAGAGTACGTGATTCCTTACGCCGAAGGGCAGAGGAATGCATTGCCATGAATGGACGTCACATTGAGCACCTCCTATGAACAAGTGTTCAGATCTCAGAAAGTATGTGTTGTAGGACCCATGTTTATTAGACATTATTTTCTTGTTTTGATGCATACTAGCACCTCTTAAAATATTGGCTACTTCTTTAACACCCTGTATATTAGAAAAGACAGAGAGATACAGGAAAATTATCGTGAAGGGGAACCTACCCCGAGACTTACAGTAAATTAGGTTATACTTCAAAGTATACTTCATTAAATTTTATCTTTCCGCACAATTATTTATAATATTGCACAAACATTTCGCAATTTGCGCAAATATAATTTTTAATTCGTTCATTTTTGCGACAATTATTCTCTAGCTTAAACCCTGGTCTCTACACATTACAATCAATAACTATAAACCAGTGATCACCAAAAGCTGTGTCGCGTCACAAGCCCCTGCTCCACTCAAGCGTACCCATGGCATCATACACCCACCCTCTGTTTACAGCCTTCACTTCTATGTAAGTAAAGACTTTATCAGCAGCGGACGTACACATGCAATGTGACAAATGTGTAGGATAATATGTTTCGTGTCTTTTCCAAAACAGAAATCTATACTAATAATAAATCTGTAGCCCAAATTTTTCTGGTAATTTTCGATTTTCCAAAAATAATTGGTCCTAACATATATAATTAACCACCCTGAAACCAAAAATCGTCTTTTTTTAAATGTTTGTTTGTTTGTCTGTCTGTATGTTTGTTACCTTTTCACGCGATAATGGCTGAACCGATTTCGATGAAAATTGGAATATAAATTAAGTTCTTTCTAACTTAGATTATAGGCTATATGGCATTCAAAATACGTTATTTAAAAGGGGGTTATAAGGGAGCCTGAATTAAATAAATCGAAATATCTCGCTTATTATTGATTTTTATGAAATATGTTACATAACAAAAGTTTCTTTAAAAATTATTTCTGATAAGTTTTATTCTCTGAAAAATTTTGATAGGACTGATATTTAATGAGATAAATGAGTTTTAAAATTAAAATAACTGCCATCCAAGGCGGTGTATTGAAATAAAAAACAAATGACTTCGTCTATAAGAAGCCTTGGACACAACAATCGAAAGCTATGAAACATAGCCTACAGACAATGTTTCTGTGTTTGTATGAAGTAATATATCGGAAGCTAAATTAACCGATTTGTATAACTAATTATTATTTCATCATTGGAAAGTGTAGTTTCTCTGGATGGACATAATGCTATAATGTTATTACAGTAACTTCTGAGTGAATTGAGGACAGGTAAGATTAAAATAGCTTCTTATGCACAGAAAACTTGATAGATTATTCTGTATATTCATTTCCTGTATTTCTTATAATAATGTTTATGAACATATTCATTTTTATCTCAGAGAATTAACGAACAACGAGAGTGTATTGATTTAGTATGCAGTAATAGTACGTTAGCTTAGCAATCCATTATTTTATAATTCAAATTTTAACTATGCTCAATTGAATCGTGTTAAAATACATAAAATACATATGAAATAATGCAATGCAAAAAAATTGGGTAATGAGCCAAGCAGATTATATTGCGCTGTTGTAAAAGTTGTTCCTCCTGAGATTCAAGAGCTCCCACAACAAATTAAAAACTTTCTAATTCGAGTACATCCGTTATCAACACATTTTTACATAATATAATACAATATAATATAAACATAATAATAAATCTGTACCCAAAATTTTTCTGTTAATTTTCGCTTTTCCAAAAATAATTGGTAATAACAATTAAGAAACATGTTAAAGGAATTGTCATTGAACCAAATGAGTGTCTCTGGATCAAAATGATCGCATTTTAATATTTTAAATACAATTTAAATTAAGTAACATATTAAACGATTTATCCTTCTATCAAACACGAATGTTCCCTGGATCAAATGTCCTATTTTAATTATGTAATTACTTTATATTTATTTCTAACGGGTGCAGCGGAGCGCACGGGTACGGCTAGTAGATAATATGTAAAAACTTAATTTTAAGTAGCATGGGAGGAACAGTATTCCTTTTGTGCAGATAGCAAAAATATGAGATACTTAATTTGTTGTAAAACTTTAAATGAAGTATAAAAGAACAATGTACGTTGTCATTATTCTTCTTGTTATGAAGACTACCCCGCCCTTATCTGTAAATTTAATATTTCATTAATAAACAAACAATAAAAAGTATCGGGTTTTTCAAATATCTGCTGATGTAAGGCACACGTTCTTTTTTATGGTAAATAAGAAAATATATTTTATTTTATTAACAATACAAAAATAATGAATAGGAGGATAAAAGTTAACACGGAAAAAGTGTGTGTAGTTAATAAGTAGAAGAATATTATATTGCTTTTGTCCGTCTCTGCACTGTCATTGACTACATTATCTGAGGAGATACCCACTTCACCCTTCTTCCTGCGATAGTGGTGTGCGGGTTGCATTTCTATTACGTCACAATTTCGTGGTATTTAGCAACCACTGCTATAAACATTTTAAGTGTTCCAAATGAAAATTTTCTCTTTCTTTCTGATAAAATACATGTTCTTCTTTCCTAATGACGTGCTAGATACTAAATTATTCTATTGTAGCACTCATTTCCAACCGCCTAGTTTTGTTTTCATATGTTCACTGAACAGCAGATCGGAACTAGTAGTGCTGGGTGCCGTCAAGCTACACTTCATACATACCTACAATGTTGCGGTTTGCTTGGAGGCTTTCGGTAACCAAACGCAGGACTCTAATAATAAGGCAGGAAAAGGTCAAATGTTTGGGCCAGCCCATAACAGAAAGAAGAGAAAGAAAAAATAGTCACCTTAAAGTTGAAGCACGACATGAATTCAGTGAACTGGATATGTTATGTATTTTGGGGTATTAGGAACTCTTTTATTTCATTAATATTCGAAATACATTACTACAATGGTAAGTCCGCAGTTCGCTTTTTCGAGAAGTGAGGAATATAGACTACTGTAGCTATGGAAACATACCAGTCCTGCCACACATGGACTGGAAAAGTAAATAAACTTGCACCTGTGCTCGTTTGGTACCCATGACGCGCTTCACAGCACCGAAGCACAGACCAGCTCACTGACTGCTACTGTATTACCACTGCGAGATAGCCCTATTGATTGGCCTCTACGCCGGGAGCAGTCGGTATGTTCACCAGAGCCAGGACGGAGATGGATTAATACTGGGGATAATACGTGAACACGAGTAAGCCACTGACTTTCCTCAGGGAAACATTTTGTCAAATGTGTTAAACAGAACTTCTGTCAAAGTTTTTCGTATCCTACTGCTTTCTTTCTCAGAAAGAGATAAAATTCAGATACAGTAGAACCTCTATTATTCGTGGTAATGAAGGAGTTGAGTGAAGGTTACTCGAAAAAATCGGATAATCCGTACCATAAAAGTATTCATAATCTAAGTACATAATATTTTCGTAATTTCCTCCATGGTCTTTTTTTTAATACGGTAGGTGGTGAGTCAGAAGTTCACTAATTTAAGTCTGTATTTTTTTTTTTTTTTTTTACAATTCATGTTCGATTTTCCGATAAGTCAGCTATTAAAACGTTATTTATTGTACTTAAATCTGGTCATCAACGACGGGTTTTTAATGGCCAAGGAAGCTCCTTATGATGACTGTCTGTGGAAAGATAGGAATGGTAGAGTTCTCATGTTGTAGATGAACAAATTTTATGCAGTTTATATTTTGTCTTTCAGTAGACTAAATCGCGCACAATTGTAATTCCTATATCGTATTGTGATGTGAGATGAACCACATTTTCTCTTTTCCCAAACCACTCTTGCACTTTTTTACGTAGTACAACATGTTTTCTTTTAACACTTGCAGAAGACATGTTGCATAGAAGAGTAAGCCATAATGCGTAAGGATAAATGTTTGTAAACATACTGTAGAAAAAATTCATACTAATATAATGTACTTACTTACTGGCTTTTAAGGAACCCGTAGGTTCATTGCCGCCCTCACATAAGCCCGCCATTGGTCCCTATCCTGAGCAAGATTAATCCAGTCTCTATCATCATATCCTATCTCCCTCAAATCCATTTTAATATTATCTTCCTATCTACGTCTCGGCCTGCCCAAAGGTCTTTTTCCCTCCGGCCTCCCAACTAACACTCTATATGCATTTCTGGATTCGCCCATACGTGCTACATGTCCTGCCCATCTCAAACGTCTGGATTTTATGTTCCTAATTATGTCAGGTGAAGTATACAATGCGTGCAGCTCTGCGTTGTGTAACTTTCTCCATTCTCCTGTAACTTCATCCCTCTTAGCCCCAAATATTTTCCTAAGAACCTTATTCTCAAACCCCTTAATCTCTGTTCCTCTCTCAAAGTGAGAGTCCAAGTTTCACAACCATACAGAACAACCGGTAATATAACTGTTTTATAAATTCAAACTTTCAGAGTTTTTGACAGAAGACTAGATGACAAAAGCTTCTCAACCGAATAATAATAGGCATTTCCCATATTTATTCTGCGTTTAATTTCCTCCCGAGTGTCATTTATATTTGTTACTGTTGCTCCAAGATATTTGAATTTTTCCACCTCTTCGAAGGATAAATCCCCAATTTTTATATTTCCACTTCGTACAGTAATATAATGTACAGTACTTCATATTTTTTCTGCGAGAGAGAATGACAGTCGGATAATCCACCAATCGGTTAATAGGGTGACGGGTAATCGGGGTTTTACTGTATTCCAATACAGACACTTTTTTAAACAGGGTGATTCAAAAGCCTGTTCTGAAACTGAAGGACTTAGAGAGGGGTTAGGGTATAGCTTCACCCCGGATTTTTGGAAAAATGCTTTTTACTACTGGATTGACATATAGTAGAGCGTCTCGTTTAGGCACAGTGAAAACGTAAACAAAATGCAGGTAACCTGTGGGGGGGGGGGGAGGACGACCCGTACGATAAACACGAGGGATGCACAAGGTTTTAGTTACAACATTTATGGCTGAGCATTAATTGAAATTATATTTTCCAAAAACACACAAAACAAAAGAACACAAATTGCAAAACGTTATCATATACACATTTAACAAACAAGCAATTGTAATGTTAAAAATAATTCAATTTAACAAATCAAATTTTGCTACTGATATGATGTTGCTTTCAAGTAGCATTTTTTACGGTAACGAATTTCATTTTCTGTATGACTACATAGTATCACCGTCTTCTGTAGCCGAATTAACAAAATTACAGTATATTGGTCTGAAGTGACAACACTATTTCCTAAACATAATTACAGTACTTTTTTTCTAAGACTGTACAGTAGTAGCAAAAAAATCGGACCGACCCTTGTAGCTGATTTCAGAGCCTTGTTCACTCCAGACCACGACTAAGACTTTCGTGGTTCGAATCCTGCTTGGGAAGGAAACTTTTTTTGTTCCTTATTCAAATTTATTCCCAATACTTTTCGATTGCAGCGATATTTTACTACTTAATAACTTATTATTCCCAGAACATGAATTTTACCAGCAATCGAAAAGTATTGGGAATAAATTTGAATAAGGAACAAAAAACGTTTCCTTCCCAGGCAGCATTCGAACCACGAAAGTCTTAGTTACCAGTCTATCGTGCTCTGGAGTGAACAAGGCTCTGAAATCAGCTACAAGGGTCGGTCCAGTTTTTTTGCCACTACTGTACATATCAGCCAGAACCTCAATCAGAGGTAAATGGGTATTTAAGGGGTTGTTAAGTCAGTTTAAAAAAGTGAATCTGATACAACGTTAATACAAATTAATTTTATTTCCTAGAAAATATTTATTTATAAAATACAATAATAAATAAGTAAATGAGTGAATAAATAAATGAGGAAATAAGTAAATAAATAAAAAAGTTAGTAAAATGGTAAGTAAAAATAAGTCAGTTAAAAAATTAAATAAATAAATGCAAATTAATAAATATTATCTCAAATTCTCCAGCAACATCCTAAATATTTGCTCCGTTTTCAAGGCGTTGAATAATAAGCTATACACTTTATCAGAAATACTCAGACGTGAACGTGTTTGTGACATGATGCCTTACCGATATTCGGGGGGCTTGGATTCTCGTCACAACAGATCACGTTGTACTGTTTGCTGCTTTCTTTAGACTGAAACGCATTCTACTAAATCGACGGAGGAGTGTAAATACAGTATATTTTGTAAAATTAAACTATGTAATGTAAAACTAGTGACACTTCCAGTGAAAAATAGGACATATTGGAAACAGTGTGTTAAACTTACCGAACACAAGACTGAGAGCATAGCCGAAGGGTGCCTGACACCAGACCAGCCCCGACGTGTAGATGGCCTCAGCGGTGCCGTTGATGTAGCCGCCCCCTACCCATGTGGCTGAAACAATCAAAATTGATGTAGTTAGCCAAGAAAGTTCAACGAACTGTACGTTAAAAAAAATGTTATGTTTTATTTAACGACGCTCGCAACTGCAGAGGTTATATCAGCGTCGCCGGATGTGCCGGAATTTTGTCCCGCAGGAGTTCTTTTACATGCCAGTAAATCTACTGACATGAGCCTGTCGCATTTAAGCACACTTAAATGCCATCGACCTGGCCCGGGATCGAACCCGCAACCTTGGGCATAGAAGGCCAGCGCTATACCAACTTGCCAACCAGGTCGACCGAACTGTACGATAATAATTGAAGAATGTATAAGATTCTAGGGAAATATTTTGACAGATGATAGACATACAGTCTTACTAATAAACCGTGTATAGTTTTTATACGAGACTTTTGCAGAGTTGAGACAGAAAACTTTACTAATAAACCATGCATAGACAATGGATGTATAAACAGGCTGTAACTATACAATGGGAATTACTTTGCAGTAGTTATATACACGAAACCCCTTGTTTAAGGGTTGTATATAGATAAAAAATGGCCGCCTCTCTAACAGCTGTTCGTATCGACTGTCATTTTATGATGATGGTTGCCTAGTAACCACAGAAGAACAAACCAAAGAGCACAGAATAATTAGAATAATATTGCTGTAGCTTGCACTCTTTGACCAAAATATAGTGTGGTAATCGATTAGAGCCAGTTGTACTATCGATTCTTAACACGGCACACTAGAGCGCTCTACCAGTTGCAATGGGAATTACTTTGCAGTAGTTATATACACGAAACCCCTTGTTTAAGGGTTGTATATAGAGAAAAAATGGCCGCCCCTCTAAAAGCTGTTCGTATCGACTGTCATTTTATGATGATGGTTGCCTAGTAACCACAGAAGAACAAACCAAAGAGCACAGAATAATTAGAATAATATTGCTGTAGCTTGCACTCTTTGACCAAAATATAGTGTGGTAATCGATTAGAGCCAGTTGTACTATCGATTCTTAACACGGCACACTAGAGCGCTCTACCAGTTGCAATGGGAATTACTTTGCAGTAGTTATATACACGAAACCCCTTGTTTAAGGGTTGTATATAGAGAAAAAATGGCCGCCCCTCTAACAGCTGTTCGTATCGACTGTCATTTTATGATGATGGTTGCCTTGTAACCACAGAAGAACAAACCAAAGAGCACAGAATAATTAGAATAATATTGTTGTAGCTTGCACTCTTTGACCAAAATATAGTGTGGTAATCGATTAGAGCCAGTTGTACTATCGATACTTAACACTGCACACTAGAGCGCTCTACCAGTTGCAATAGAGAACCCCAGATATTCTATTACCTTTCGTAACGAAGTAATGGCGAAACTATGACGTAGCTGTGTAACAGTAATACTGTTATGCACGACGTATGTAGTGATTATTAGTAAAGAATTTACACACGACGTATAAACGAGCTACTTATTGCATAAGTATAAGACAGTTAAACGTCTGTATATAGAGTTTTTATTAGTAAGAGCGTTAATCAATAGAATCCCATTTTTGTTACCATGATCGGTATTTAAAACAAGTAATCTACTACTGCAGAAGAATGGAGCGTGTGAAGTGGACAGACGGAATAATAAATGAACCTGTGTTGGAAAGAGTGGGTGAAGAAAGAATGATACTGAAACTGATTGATCAGGAAGAGAAAAAGGAATTGGCTGGGTCATTAGCTGAGAAAAAACTGTCTACTGAAGGATGTACTGGAAGGAATGGTGAACGGGAGAAGAGTTCGGGACTGAAGAAAATATTAGATGATAGACGATATTAGGTTATATGCATTATATGTGGAGACTAAATGAAAGACGGAAAATAGGAAAGATTGGAGAATGCTGGGTTTGCAGTGAAAGACCTGCCTTGGACAGAAAGCCATGAATGAATGAATGAATGAATGAATGAATGAATGAATGAATGAATGAATGAATGAATGAATGAATGAATGAATGAATGAGTGAATAAATGAATCTAACCTACAACACGAAATGTAACAAATAAAATTAATTTGACATAAGCATGCTATGTTTACGCATTGTATTCTTCACCTGACATAATTTTAACATTAAATCCAGACGTTTGAGATGGGCAAGGCATGTAGCACGTATGGGCGAATCCAGAAATGCGTATAGAGTGTTAGTTGTGGGAGGCCGGAGGAAACAAGACCTTTGGAGAGGACGAGACGTAGATAGGAGGATAATATTAAAATGGAAGGTGAGATGTTTTGGTAAAGACTGGATTAATATTGCTCAGGATAGGGACCGATTGCGGGCTTATGTGAGAGCGGCAATGAATCTCTGGGTTCTCTAAAAGCCATAAGCAAGTAATCTCCAGAGGTCCGCAGAAGATGCTCTTTTTCTATTAAAAGCCTCCTTTGCCATTGCTATCCTCCTTTTGACTTCCTGGCAGCAGCTCATGTTACTGCTTATAGCACACTCCAAGTACTTGCAGCTGTCCACTTGTTCTACTGCCTCATTTAGAATTCACACTTTGACCTTCTTTGCCTTTCTTCCTATAACCATGGTCTTCGTCTTGTTTTCATTTATCCTCATCCCATACTGCTCACAGCTGTTATTTACCTTCTGGAATTGTGTAATAAATGTTAAGTTCTGCATTATAAATCAAAGAAGAAGTGCTAGTTTCTGTAATATTAAAGTGTTATTCAAGAGGCCAATCGAACCAAGCGTACTTTGCAGGGACGTTTCTTGAATAACTGAACCGCTACATGCAATTTGATAATTCCTTCATTCCAACATGTTTTGCCGTACACATGATACATCAGTGGACTGACAAGTACGTGTCAGTAATGTATCCGATTTTTGAAGAAGGAAATCGATTGGATTGCAGCAAGTATGGAGTGTCAAGCCTATTAACAGCACTTAACAAAACATACGTAGATCTATGCTAAGACTGTAACTTGCCAACGTCACCTAAAACTGATCAGTAAAAAAATTCTTGGAGAAGGAGAAATGCAATCCCGAAAAGGGAGTTGTTCAGAGATTCAAAAACAGAGATAATTTAATCTGCCTACATAATATGTCTTGTATGTTGAAGACTTTGATCACATACCCTCAAGCAAGCTATGTTCCATAAAGTAAAAAAGGCTTACTTACTTAAAAATGACTTTAAAGAACCCGGAGGTTCATTGCCGCTCTGAAATTATTACGCCATCGATCCATATCCTGAGCAAAAATTAATCCAGTCCCTACCATCATATCCCACCTCTCTCAAATCCATTTTAATATTATTCTCCCATCTACGTCTCGGTCTCCCCAAAAGTCTTTTTGCCTCAGGTCTTTCAACTAAAACACTATATGAATTTCTGTATTCACCCATACGTGCTACATGCCCTGCCCATATCAAGCGTTTGGAATTAATGTTTCTAATTATGTTAGGTGAATAATACAATTGTGTGCAGTTCTACGTTGTGTAACTTTCTCCATTCTCCTGTGACTTCATCCCTCTTAGCCACAAATATTTTCCTAAACATCTTGTTCTTGAACACCCTTAACCTCTGTTCTTCTCTCAGTCCACACCTGTGGAGTAACGATTAGCGCGTCTGGCCGCGAAACCAGGTGTCCCGGGTTCGATTCCCGATCGAGGCAAGTTACCTGGTTGAGGTTTTTCCGGAGTTTTCCTTCAACCCAATATGAGCAAATGCTGGGTAACTTTCGGACTCATTTCACCGGCATTATCACCTTCATCTCATTCAGACGCTAAATAACTTAAGATGTTGATAAAGCGTCTTAAAATTACCTATTAAAATAAAAAAAAGTTCTTCTCTCAAAGTGAGAGTCCAAGTTTCACAACCGTACAGAGCAACCGGTAATATAACTGTTTTATAAATTCTAACTTTCAATTTTTTTATAGCAGACTAGATGACAAAAACTTCTCAACTGAATAACAGCAGACATTTCGCATATTTATTCTGCGTTTAATTTCCTCTCGAGTGTCATTTATATTTGGTACTGTTGCTCCAAATATTTGAATTTTCCACCTCTTCATAGCATAAATTTCCCTGGTCCAGGGTCCAGCGCCGAAAATTATCCAGCATTTGCTTTTAGTGGGTTTAGGGAAAACCCCGAAAAAAACCCTCAACCATGTAACTTGTCCAAACCTGGATTTGAACCCGGGCCCGCTCATTTCACGGTCAGGCATGCTAACCATTACTCCACAGCTGTGGATTACAGAACTGAACCATTCAGAGCAGAAGTGGTGTAAGTCAAAATTGGATAATGATGTTTAAAGTAAAAATTCTGTAAAATGTAGCCCAAAGTAGCAATTAATATTTACTTTATTTAAACTATTAGTAGTCAAGGGATAGCAAGAACGACATTTTAATTGCTACTTTGCGCTGCACTTTACAGAATTTTTACTTTAAACCTCACTATCCAATTTTGACTTACACCACTTTTGCTCTAAACGGCTCAAATATTGGCACACCTAAAGCGAGGTGGGAGATCTGACTTCAGAACGGAACAGGCCATATAGTCCTCTTTGTACATAGAAGGAAGAAGAACATGAATTCTTTCTCGAGTTATAATACTTTTCTTTTTCGTCTTCTGTGGAAATATGCAAGTTAAAATATGAATGAAATCAATTTAGAAGAGATTTAGGATGAAAGCATGTCTCGAAGATTCCAGGATTTCTGCAATCCACATTTCCATTTAAATAACGAAATAGCTTCTCGTATCCTGACGTCCATATAGCCTACACTGTAAGTAGAACTTGTACTATCGATTGTGCTTCGTAGACAGTATAATTAATTGTATGTCATGTGTAGTTCTCAGAAACGTTTTGTATGCTTGCTTGTAGTTACAGTAAAAGTTTTTGCGTGACCGAGACTACCCACGTGTTCAATGAAAATAATGAAACGTTGTTAAGATTTAGTTCAAACTCACTTTAAAATAAAATATTTTGTGATATACCTAACTAAATAATCAATTAAATGTAAGTGAAGTAATATCAAAACAAGACATGAAATGTTAATATCATGTTAATGCGAAGACCTTCAATTCTTTGTAGTTCTAAGTTCACCAAACAAACTCAGTTACATATTATATTAGTCAGTCAATTTCATTAAAGCATCTTATATACTTATTGGAAACTGCTTATAAAAACAAATTTAATTATTCATAATTGCTGTTATGAACGAACAGGTTCAAAGAAGTCGTAGCGTGACCATAACCTGGCCTAACCTAACCTAACATTCATTGTATTTCACCCACGAAGAGAATCAAGGCCATTCCCTGGAAGTTCCTTTCCAGTAAGTCTATGTATAAATAACAACGCCTACAATCGATATTCCTCTGTTTGTCTGGCCCGTCTTTCTGATCAACTTTCAAGTTTGTCAAATAACTCATACGCCACAATGTTTATGGACTACGACTCAAAACAATTAATAAAATTATAGCGCAGATACCAAATAGATCTATACCAGACCTGCACAACTGTAGCTCCTCAGAGCTACTGCCTTACTACCCCTTATTACCCCACCCACCTTGGGTTCTAGTTACGCTCAGCTGCACCAACATTCATTCTCGCGGCGGCAGTTATACAATACGCTATCAAGAATTACAAATGTACAGATAATAAAATCCTTAGGAATATACCTTTAGAAAGTAAGAGAAAACTTAATGAGGGAAATAAATAAGTTAAAAGACACGTAAAATAAATTTTAAAATGTAGGCCTATGTGTGCATATAATGTAAGAAGGTCTACCTATGTATATATCGTCCTATTATTAGTGAAGCCGATTAAGTCCACTTTTTTTGTAAAATAAGTTAAGTGCAGTCCCTGACGCGTCTTTCCGTGCTCTGTATTCTACTAAAATGAAGTAAGTCCGAAATGTTGCATGCTGGCAACAAACCAATTACTTTATTTGAAGAATTTATTATGATTTTTCGTGCATTAATAAATTTTTAATTCCTGTTTTTACAAAACTTGCAATACTGGTCTTAACCTGGTTTCACTAGTAATAGGACGATAAATAAATTGATAAGTGAGTGATAGATATGTGACTGAATGTCAATGCTGTCATTCAAAATTGTAACGCACTCCAGCCAAATAAATAAATAAAAAATACATAGGCCTAATAAATAAATAAAAATATATATAATATAAATAAATACACAATACGCGTATTGCAGTTTAAAGAGAACTGGAACATGGCAAAATCTAAACCTGTGAAGAAATACTACTTCCAAAGGAAATGGGAATATGATTATTTTGTTGAAGACGAAAGAATTGCTTGTTTACTGTGTCCCATCCAATTTATTTCTATTCGTCATTTCAATATTAAATCATATTTCAACAAAGCCCATATTAAGAAGTATGGAATGCTCAAACTTTCGGATAAGTTCATAATTACGAACTTTATATTGATTATTTATTTATATACTGTTAAATTAAGGACGTCACTCGTTGTGTTCATTTTCAATTGAAAGTAATAGTGACTTTCAAGATTCATTACTTTAATGCTATAAATTTATGTTTCTGTAGGTGATGATAGGAGGAAAGTTTTAGAAAATCTAAAGCAGGTTGGATGCAAAGAAATCTCAAAGAAACTACCGGCAGGGAATCTAGTATAAAACTTTGAAACGAGATAACGCATTATAAATACAATAAATTTATTACAATCCTTTTCGAAAATTACATGCAGCCACTGATGGACCTTTGCACGGGCAAGGAATGTAAACAACTCTGCGCGGAAGTCGATCATCCCCAATAGAAGTGGAGTGAGGCTGACGTCATATTTCCCGTACTTACGAGTTCTGCAGGCCTGATCTATACAGTATACCAGTATAACGACATCCTAGGGATCTCTGAAATTACTACATTATAGTGAAATTTCGTTATATCGATAGGCTATACTCGAATCTTGGAAGATATTAATTTTAGGAACCACGTTTATTAATTAGATTTTTTTCTTGTTTTTATGAATACTACCGTCTCACAAAATAGTGAATTTTTAACATTCTGTATATTTTAGCAATTCTTCTCCAGCAACGTATTTCTTTCTTAGCTAGCTCATTCAACACAGAATCCAACCACCCCAAGTTTGCGCTGCCGAGTCGTCTGCTGTCTCCCGGGTCATTAAAGAAAGAGTCGCTTGGGCATGGATTTTTCATCCATCTTCATTACATTTTCTAGCCAGCTCATTCTTGTTGATTTTATTACAACAATGTGTTATGTTTGACTTTTTCAACAGCCCGTAAAGCTCTTGATTTTATGTTGCTCGACAGAATTCCTTCTGAATAAATGGGACATACAGACGTGGACAAATTATTAACAAAATGTACGATTTTTATGATAATTCTGTTTACAAAATTTGACTTTTCAATTTAGACTACATTCGACAATTTTGGATATTTCCATCATTACAGTAGACAGAAATATGCAAAAATGTCAACTGTAGTTTAAATTGAAGAGTCAAGTTTTGTAAAATTATATAATAAAAGTGTTCAATTTTGCTAATAATTTGTAAATTAGCAAAATTGTCAACTGCATTGAAGAGTCAAATTTTGTAAAAATGTAAAACAAAAATCTTCAGATTTGCTAATAATTTCGAAATATCCAAAATGTCAACTGTAGTACAAATTGAAGAATTGAATTTTGTAAAAATATACAACAAAAACCTTCAGTTTTGCTAATAATTTGTAAATATGCAAAAATATCAATTGTAGTCCAAATTGAGGAGTTAAATTTTGAAAAATATACAATACAAATCTTCAATTTTGCTAATAATTTGGAAATACACAAAAATGTTAACTGTAGTCTAAATTGAAGAATCATATTTTGTAAAAATATATAATAAAAATCTTAAATTTTGCTAATAATTTGTCCACGTCTGTAAATATCATGTGTAATTTTTTTTCAAAAGATTTTTACTTTCGAGGATTTTAAGATAATGTTCATTACTTTTTGATATGACTTATGTTTCTGCTCCAAACAATAACAATGGATTAATCAAATTATGGTTGTATTCTTTTCATAAGTATTTCGGATTTAAAATGTTACAGCATTCCAAAACCATGTATTGTGGGTCCCTATCACCACGGAATGGCGCGTCCTCAGATTGCAGATCGAGAAGACGGGGCATCCAGATATGGAGGGTAGCTGTGAAATTTTATTTTTTTATTTTATTGGGTTATTTTACGACGCTGTATCAACATCTAGGTTATTTAGCGTCTGAATGAAATGAAGGTGATAATTCCGGTGAAATAAGTCCAGGGTCCAGCACCGAAAGTTACCCAGCATTTGCTCGTATTGGGTTGAGGGAAAACCCCGGAAAAAACCTCAACCTGGTAACTTGTCCCGACCGGGATTCGAACCCGGGCCACCTGGTTTCGCGGCCAGACGCGCTGACCGTTACTCCACAGGTGTGGACGGTAGCTGTGAATATAGTGTATAAGCAGTCGCGGACAGTCGATAAGGGGTGGTCCTCCAGCTTGGGGGTTGGGCGAAGGGCTAACAACCCATCACCGTAAAAAAACAGCTTGTTACGAATCCTTCAAATAAGCCTCGGAATAGGACTGATTCTCTGGCACGACCACAGCAAAGAAATCCAGACGTTTGAGATGGGCAGGGCACGTAGCACGTATGGGCGAATCCAGAAATGCATATAGAGTGTTAGTTGGGAGGCCGGAGGGAAAAAGACCTTTAGGGAGGCCGAGACGTAGATGGGAAGATAATATTAAAATGGATTTGAGGGAGGTGGGATATGATGATAGAGAATGGATTAATCTTGCTCAGGATATGGACCAATGGCGGGCTAATGTGAGGGCGGCAATGAACCTACGGGTTCCTTAAAAGCCAGTAAGTAAGTATAGCATTCCAAAAAAACTTTTGTTGGATACTTCAACCTTACACTAACCTAATCTTAGCAAGGATACTATCTATTATTAAAAGTTACTAGTGGCTTGTGCAGCAAATGCTGCAAAACTAAGTTCATTAGACGTTCAAATAAACATTTTTCAGATTTATTTTCAATGAAGAATACCAGACATTCTGAAAGTTATTTGCTTCAATAATACTGAAAGATACTCTCTCTCGAGCCAATACTGAAGAGAACCACGCATATAAATATCTACACCACACCGCCATTAAATATATGAAAAAGACCCAACCCCACTTGATTAATAACTATAAAAATATTTGATTTTTAATAATATTATTATCTTACATAAGTTTTATAGCTTTCAGTAACATATACTATATTTTTTTTATTTTATTTTAGTAGGTTATTTTACGACGCTTTATCAACAGCTTAGATTATTTAGCGTCTGAATGAGATGAAGATGATAATGCCGGTGAAATGTGTCCGGGGTCCAACACCGAAAGTTACGCAGCATTTGCTCATATTGGGTTGAGGGAAAACACCGGAAAAGACCTCAACCAGGTAACTTGCCCCGACCGGGAATCGAACCCGGGCCACCTGGTTTCGCGGCTAGACGCACTAACCGTTACTCCACAGGTGTGGACTATACATACTATATAGCCGCCACTCAGTAAAATATAGAAATCAAAATCTAATTTAAGTTATTCTCTACATCTACTTATATAACCCAAAAACGTTTCACTTTCATATCATCAATGTAGCATTAATATGTATAATTAATGAAAAATAGTCACATCATGGCATTAACTACAATAATATTTCCTTTCTAATAGTAATGATGTTATCAAACCACCTCAAGTTCTGTAGTTTTTAATATCCAATACACAGCTGTACCCAGAAAATTATACACCACAGAATCGAACCTGTAAATTATTTTTAGTAAGTTAAGTTTTTAATAACCAATTTAATTTGAGCTCTAAATATGTCAGCATTCTTGCAGATCATGGCCTTCGTGTAATAGTGTAGTGAAGATTATTGCTGGAGAACCTTTTAAGTGTAGTGAAAATATTTGTAATTTAAATTTATGTATTGTATTGATTAAGGCTGGTTGAGTGGAAGAGAAGGCCTTATGGCCTTAACTCTGCCAGCGAAAATAAAACATTATTATTATTATTATTATTATTATTATTATTATTATTATTATTATTATTATTATTATTGTTTACTGTAGTGTGTGTTTTGTTTTATTCTGAAATGCAACACGGCCGACTTGATGCTCGCTTCGCTTCTCCTGAATGCAATTAGCCTCAAAACTGACGACAGATGGATTTTGTAAAATAGGAAAATTATGTAGGAAAATTGACATTTCACTGAAAACTACTATTTTTCCGAAAAACTTTGGGTTCCAAGCTTCAAAATGAGGGGCCATTTATTAAAATCCGTTCAGCCGTTTTCCCGTAATTTCCATTACGAGTTCAAATTATATTTGCGATCATGCATTTTATTCTATTTTCATTAGCTGTTATGAATCCCATAATTTTTCAGCTCCATTCTATAATATGAAGTTTTCAGAAATTGCTACAAGCTTCCTATAAACCAGTGCTTCTCAACCTTTCGCATAATAAATGTGTAATTTAAAATTCCACGGCAACTTATATAATCTAAAGCTGTACTTGTCAACCGATGGGAAATTTTTAGGGGTTTTAGGACGGAATGTGTCGTATAATATATAAATACGAGTAAATGAGATAAATGTATATGCTTTAATATATAAAACCATCATTCTCATTATCTAAAAAAATTTAACAAACCTCCTACATATATATTTAGTATTAAATTACATAACTGTAATTTTTGCCTTATACAATATAAATGTCCGATTATTAAGGAGTCCTCTGAAGTTAAAAGTATTTAGCCATAATTTTCGACAGTCATTTAAAATTGAACCAACACATTAATTACCTTTGTAATGCATTACGTAAAATAATATAATATTTTGTTTTATTGAGGAATTACATGTCAATAAGTTTATTATTATAAGCTAAAAATGTGTTGTTAATTGCTTTGTATAGATTTTGTTTTTTTTCAATTTTTAACTAAATTATTACATTATTCTTACGCACTTATCACAAAAATTCTTACAAATAATACGATTTTAGGAACTTGATTCTTTACAGTTTAATTATGTATCCTAATGTGTAGTCTTAAAGAATTTACAAGAATGGCGTGATTTGTAAAACAGTTTTTGTGATAAATGCCTAAGAAAAATGTAATTGTGTAGTTAAAAATCGAAAAAAAAAAAATCTGTACGAAACAACTTTGGAATTTACAACACTTTTTTTTGCTTCACAATGCTAGAGAATTAAATAAATGATACTCCTGAATAGTTCATTCTTTATCTGTAATATTCTTTTACCCTTAAAACTCAAGAATAAATGTAATTTTACAAACAAACTTCAAATTAGTGTAACTCTGAAAATATTGAGATTAGGACAAATGTTTATATGACATTTTTGCTCAGAATGTTTTCGGAAATAAGCTCTGTAAGTGACGGTGAATCCTCATGAATCACCCTGTATATGACAGAACATCTAAAAAGCCACCGGCTAAGGCGCTTTCCTGCCAATCCGGGGATGCGCTCAGACGCGGGTTCGATTCTGGTTTGGGCTGATTGCCTGGTTGGGTTTTTTCCGAGGTTTTCCTCAACCGTAAGGTGAATGTCAGGTAATCTATGGCGAATCCTCTGCCTCATATCGTCAAATACCATCTCGCTATCACCAATGTCATCGACGATAAATGACCTAGTAGTTGATACAGCGTCGTTAAATAACCAAGCTTAAAAAACTTCTAAAAACTCATGATTTTGTGACCTGAAAATGTGTAACTACTCAGCAACAAGTTCTAGACAAAGATAATCCTAACACTCTAATGTATTAACTGTGTTTATACATTCATATAGCATAGCACGGAATTGTATTAAAATTGGAGAAAGTATTTTTGTCTTATTACTTCTGTTAAGCATAAAAAATCAGCTAAACTTTCAGAGTTTTATGCATTCACCTTCACGCGAAGAAGTTCTGAGAAACGCTACATTTTTAATGCTGTGCATTAGGCATTCGTGGAAGCATGAAAGAAAAATATTTTCTTTCTTTTCTTTTACATTTATGCTGATTAATACGAGGATGTTTACGAAATTAGAACGCAGAGCGAGCAGTTCACAACATTGTTACACACGATATACTGCGCATCAAGGCATATTATACACGCTTCAGTCCCGAAAGTAAATAAACCTCCCTCCTTAGATATTTCTCTAAAAGAAAAATGTCTCCATTAAAGTTATCTTTCACGCTATTTATTTCACGCATACTGGCATAGCAAGATGATTCAAATCTGGAATTACAGGGTTCGACTACCAGAGCGAAATATCTTGATTCAATAATTCTTAGTGGAATTTTTCTGTTCCCACAAACAAAACTCCTTCTGTTTCTATGGTACCAGGAGTGACGTCAAAGTAAACTTTTCATCACAGAACTTTTGTTTGCCTAATGTAGCTCACAAAAGGGCAGGAGAGAGTAGGGTTTCTAATAAATAAAAGGAAAATAAAAGGATTAAAAACTCATGGAAAACACTGAAGAGAACCATTATGATATTGTGAGCACTATACAGAGCGTTCATTTTAAAACTTTCCACTCTAAATAACTAATTTAAATAGGATTTAATTGTGGAGTAACGGTTAGCGCGTCTGGCCGCGAAACCAGGTGGCCCGGGTTCGATTCCCGGTCGGGGCAAATTACCTGGTTGAGGTTTTTTCCGGGGTTTTCCCTCAACCCCATATGAGCAAATGCTGGGTAACTTTCGGTACTGGACCCCGGACTCATTTCACCGGCATTATCACCTTCATCTCATTCAGACGCTAAATAACCTAAGCTGTTGATAAAGCGTCGTAAAATAACCTACTTAAAAAAGGATTTAATTAAACAATAAACACGGCAATGTAGATATTAACGGAGAAGTTTAAAACCAGTCTTAACTGATTATTAAGTTTCACCCCCTAACCTCCAGCCGCCCCCACTTTTAAATTTCAAATGGCATCCCTATCTTGTGATACTTACATTTGAAAAAAGTATCCAATTGTTTATAGGCTACGTCTCATCATTTGTTTCCGCATCTTTTGTTTTCTATCGTCGCCTGACAACCTGTATTGTTGTGATTGTCAGTAGATTTTAGGATGATTTATGTTCTCTCTTGAAAGGTATACATATTTTAAAATAATTTAATACACAAATATAACTATTACACATCCTCAATAGTCTTTGTAGCTTTATTCTCTTCAGCTCTAATCAACAATAACAACAATCCAGGTTGCCAGGCGACGATAGAAAACAAAAGATGCGAAAACAAATGAATGATATGTATAAACAATTTAATACTCTTTCAAATTTAAGTATCACAAGATAGGGATACCATTTGAAATTTCAAAGTGGAGGAGGCTTGGGGTAAGGGGGTGAAACCTAATATGCAATATTTAAATTGACGTGTTTTTTTGTTTAATTAAATTCTATTTAAATCATATAGTTATTTAGAGTGAGAAGTTTTGAAATGAACGCTCTGTATATGTAAACTATGTTCCATTGTATGTAGCGTATATCTAAAAGAATACAATATTTAGTTTGTATAGTTTGTGTTTAGTTTGTAAATAGTGTAACTAAGCTCTCTTATCAATTGATATTGAAAATTAATGGTTACAAATCAAACTAGTGTCCACACAGATCTGTAGCTGATTTCGATGCTGAGATATTACTGAGAGTCCGCGCCACACGGCTAATTTTATAAGCAAATTCGGCGCCCTCGTGCTCGTAGCGAAGGAAGGTGACGTCAATGGGCGTGGTCAGACAAGTTACATTGATTCATGACCTATCTACTAACAACATTAGCATTCGGCTGTCACTCATAGTGTTGTTACAGTAAGCATTTGAAATTCTGTAATTTTTCTTTCGCCACTGATCTCGAAGTGTGTGTTCGTACTCAGTGCGGGAAAATACGTATTCACGTAATTCCCTCATGTTATGTGTGTGATATTCATCAACCCGCAGGTCTGCTCTGTAGAACACACGCTGCAGAAAACACTGTAAAAATTTCATGTAAATAGATTCAATGGTTTCAGAGAAAAATGCACTTAAGTTTTATAAATATCAACTTACGGAAAACTACATTAAAAAGAAAATAAGGATGTATGAATTATATGCGCCCGCCAAATTTAAAGAGTTAATTTAAAGGACTTGCCCCCAGAATATACAGGGTGATTCACGAGGAGTTACCGCCACTTACGGAGCTTATGTCCGAAGACATCTGAGCAGAAAATGTTATATAAACATACGTCCTATTCTCAATATTTTGAGAGTTACACTAATTTAAATTTGTTTGTAAAATACCTTTTCATTTACGTAGTTTTAATGGTAAAAGAATTATTACAAATACAGAATGTCCCATTTATCTTATGCACTTACTATAACTTTTTTGTTTGTATAGGTATTGGATTTTTGTTTTTGAGAGCTATGTTAGAACGAGAGGCTAACATGAGTGTAGAGATTTGGTGCATGTAACTACAATATGGTACAAGATACACGTGACGTTATCAATTTTTCAAATAGCACTACGTACTTTAATCATGTTACATTGATTACACATATTAAGACGAGTTCAAAAATGTATTACGTCACCTTCCCAATCAGTAACAACAACAAAATGCAAAATGAATGCCATCAGAATGTGTCTTTGTTGTGGTCCCCCATTCATCTTATGCATTAACTTACACAAAACGAAAGAAGACTGACGTCCGTACATGTCGTGTGTTGTGTGTTTGCTGTCTTAACATGAAAAAAAAATCACAACTGTCGACGCCACAATCCACGTACAATGGCCTGCACGTTCTCCGGACATTTTTTGTTCAGGATGTCTTCGGAAATACGCCCCTAAAGTGGCGGCAACTCCTCGTGAATCACCCTGTATATTGTTTAAAGAGCAAATTTTGTACTTTTTAACACAAATAAAAAATCAGTTTTTGACACCTAATCACTACCCAGTTTCCTCAAATTCTCTGTGCGTTTCTATTAGTAATTTAAATATAAAATTCTTATGAAATCAAGATCATTAACGGAAGATATTGTCCCTCGTCATACCATGTAATGGGAGACCCAACTTGTGTGTGTCTAACAACACAGGACAAGAGACTAACAACCGACAAACATCTCTGCTCTAGTCAGGATTCGAATTCACGCCACTGTTGAGGCTGTGCACCCTATAATTGCGTGTACAACTCCATGCCAGCATGAAAAAAATGATAGTCCTGTAACTGTTGATTCAGCAAAACTAGTGCTTTCGGAATAAATATTGTCTTTGCTGCCTTATAAACACAGAGGGAGCTCTGCCATCATATTTAGAAAGACAACAGCCGGTATTCCGTTATTCCATTATTTTATTTATTCATTAACTACTCATGTTCTCCTTGCAGAGTTCTTTTAAAGCAACCCCACACAGCTCGTACTCAATTCACTTGATTGGGCCGTCGCTATGCAAACAGCAGTATTTGACCTGCTTCACAATTGTTGACATTCCTACTTGTTTCGCTTGGAAGAGAGCTCGGGATAAAAAAGACAACACTGGAAAGAACAAGTGGCGTAGAGGGGTGAGGGGGATGTTGAATTGATGGGATTACAACATCTGACAGGTTCTGTCGGGGGCGCAACGACGCCAATGTTTGTGCAAGCTTGTACGAGTGGCGTTCTGCTGAAGGGCTCTTAAGCCAGCATTACTGGCGTAATCCACAGGAAACTTCCTCACTGCAATGCCACAAAAAGGCAATCATACAAATAGATGCAGTTCTTCTCCGTCGAAAACTCAGGTTTTGTACCAGAAATCGACATTGGCCAGTTCCAGTTTAATGACATCTTGTTTTTTTATCGCTACATGATGCCCTTTCAACGACTTGGTTATCTAACGTCAGCAGTAGCGGACGGTGGGTTTGAAAGTTGAGGAGGCCAAGACGTGAATGATGAGAATATAAAAATATAAGGCCTGTGACGTACCTCATTACCAAGCGCAGAATTTATAGATTTTAAGAAATTAAAATTAGGTTTTCCAATTCATGTTTTAGGATTTTAAATTTAAGTTTAAATTCAAATATACAGAATAAAGAAATATAATTACAAAACAAACAAAGAGAAATACAAATAAAATAATACAAGCAATATAAAAAGAAGATACAGTAGTATTAACAAAATTTGAGACCGAATGAGCAGCGCTCGTGCTCGGTCGCAGTTCAGATATAATATTAAAATAAATAATAATAATATAAATAAGTAAAATAAAATAGAACCTAAAATATAATTACAGCGGCAATGGAATTATATAATATAATATTAACAATAGAGAAGAATAATATCGCACGTGAAAAGTAGGACTATATATATTTCAAATATAATATAGGTTGATTAATTCATACACATAGGTTATAAATTTATTTAATCAAATTGAAGATATTAACACGTTTATAATTTTCTTTTAAATCTTATGTTTAGAAATTTACATGATTTTAGGGAAAAAAATAAATATAAACAACATACTGTTAATATATTACAACGGCTTGGTAAATATAATATGGTAATATGAGAAAATAAAAATATAAGGCCTGTGACGTACCTCATTACCAAGCGCAGAATTTATAGATTTTAATAAATTAAAATTAGGTTTTCCAATTCATGTTTTAGGATTTTAAATCTTATGTTTAGAAATTTATATGATTTTAGGGAAAAAAATAAATATAAACAACATACTATTAATATATTACAGCGGCTTGGTAAATATTGCAACTCTTTGGGACACTTTAAGTCCTAACCTACGAATGAGGTCTTTTTAGGTCATATTACATTTAAGAATGTTACTCTTTGCTACATAAAACGAACAAGGAAAACAATATTTCGAGAGTAACGAGATAGCAACAAAATTGATTCGAACCTAAGAATCCAGGGCTTGCTTATTACTATTACATAGCCTAATTTTACATCAAATTAACTGGACGTTCCTCTTTCTTCGCAAACCGATCAAATAAGCCACAACATACTGAATAACTGCTACTAGAAGAAGCTGGAGACAAATCTGCATTTTGCAAATCAAGATTTTCAGGTATAACTCCCTGTGAAGTTGATTTGAATAATTTCGAGGAAAAATTGTTCCGGAGCCGGGTATCGAACCCGGGACCTTTGGTTTAACGTACCAAAGGTCCCGGGTTCGATACCCGGCTCCGGAACAATTTTTCCCTCGAAATTATTCAAATCTGCATTTGTTTCTAAACTCTCGATGTATTTAAAATACTGTGTAAGTAAATACATCTCGTAACACAAAAGAATAAAATAACAAGAACACCCGCAAACAAGAGAAAATCTAACAACATAAATGAAAACTTTTACGCAGGGAGAGAAAACTAACAACACGTGACTCAATTTTCTAAAACCAAGAAGAGAGAAAGAGAGAGAGCTTCCCAATACAGCCGAAACCAGCCGTGACTAAGCAGTACAGTTCTCAGCGGTGGGTAGGACGTCTCCAAATCGGCTCCCTTCGCGCGTTCTAGTCAAGTTTAAACACTCTTCTAACCAGCTATCTTATTGGTTGAACTGCTGTTGTCATGGTTACCGGGGAGTAGCGTCATGTAGCCGACTCCTCTCTCCCGCTCTCACATAGACACTGCAGGCTGCTAGATGTCGACTATACAGGTTACAGCGCTATCTGCTATTTTTCAGTACGAATTATTTGTACTATCTACAGTATAGCGAGCGGGCATCACCAACAGAATGTGGTCGACTTTACGTAACTTACATCTTAATCGTAGTGAATAATAAAATTAATATAAAAGGAAAAATGTTCGTCATTTGCTGTAACTTGTATGTGATCTTAATTCAGCTGAAATTATTACTGCCATATTGTGTTCTGGTAAAATATTAGGGGAGGCTCGGCCTCCTTGTCTCCCCTGAAAATCCGCTGCTGAACGTCAGTGAAATTGGTGATAGGGAAATTGTACAGGGACATCATTTTATTTTTACTAACATTTCTAATATTAACTTGGCTATACCTTTGAATCAACGATTAAGAAACCGGAAGCTCCGTTTGCTACATCCTTCTGGAGTTCGATGATACTGGCGTAAAATACAAACAAATCACTTTACTAGGTATAGGAGGGAAGAAAAGTAGTTCATCCATTTACGTAAACTAGGAAATATCGCGATTTTGAGATTGATAATTGTCATTAGGTTTTTGTTTAATCAAAATACAGTACAGTATTAACACTTTATGTTTTTACTCACGAACTGAGCTATCCATTCGGACGTATTCATTATGCAGTGTCTACAGCACATTAGCGTACATTATAGAGAATGAAGTTAAATTGAAAAATAAACATAATATGGATATTTAAACGCATTTTTGAAAATGGTGGCCGTTCATTTCGATACAGGCTTCAGTTCTAATGTGCATACTATCGCACTATAGACTATTGTACGTAATTCCAATTACCAGGTTCGTACTTCGTAACAGTGACTCATGTTGAAATAATTCTATACCTACTCAATGAAAGAGACCTTACGTACTGTAAATTCAATCTTCACTTCTGCCCGATCCGAAAAGAAATTACTCAGACATGCTATCTACTGTCCGTCCAAGTGGTTATGTCGCAGGGTCGTAGAAAGGGAGGAAATCACGTGACAGTTAATTACTTAACGAGGCCCTTTTATTTACGTTATTTTAAACAATTGTATGGGTGTAATATTACGTAGACGTCCAATTCCTAACAGAAATTAATGTTCTCAGAAAAGAGCTAAGACAGCCCAGCCACTAGCATTTACAGAGAGGCGAATAGAAGCAGGTGGGGGAATCCGGGATGCGACGTAGGCAAATGAAAAATGATGCATTATTGAAAGCTGTTTCGTCACTGGAAAACGCGAACATATTTTTGGAACGTACTGTTTACTATGACCATAAGGCTACTATGACTGTATGCGGTCTTCGATCTGTGTGGAGGACGGTTGAACTTCATTAGTAGAAGGGGTGAGAGTGAAGTACATTCAAAAACTCAGGTACAATAAAAATTGAAGTAAAAATAAAATGATGTCCCTGTATTTAGCGAGACCAATCCGAAAATTCGTCATGGAAGTTACCTCACATCCGTCTTACAATTGGGTAAAACCACAGTCTAGTATATACAGTCACGAAGCTTGAGTTGTGAGGGTACTAGGAACAGTAGACTGTGCAGGTACTATTTCGCATTGTCTGTAATGAGACGATAGTAGCGATCCTAGTGGTTAGCAACTATTTATGGATGCATATTTACTACGTATTGAGCTTCGTGACTGTATATACTAGACTGTGGTAAAATCTCGGGAAGAACCTAGCCAGATAATCGTCCCAATCGCAATTGAAGAGTGATTTTCCAGACTGTGCTAAGTCATTTATAGTAGTGGTAGTAATAATGATAATAGTAATAATAATAATAATAATAATAATAATAATAATAATAATAATAATAATACACTTTTGGTTGGCACTCCCGATGGAGCAAAAACTTGTGGCCGGGAGTGGAGTTTACATTAAATAATGAAAAAAGTAATATTACACGCTTAAGCCCATACTAAAATAATTATTTAATTGTTTAATTTAATTAATCAAGTATAAATAAACAAAAGTAAAGTGAAAAATACCAAAATAAAATGTTGAGAATATCGTTGGGGTGTGTTTTTGTGTGTCTGTATATTTCATACACCCCAACGATATTCTCAACACACAACTCAATTTCAAAACACATACACTCTTTGACTCTACATTACGAACGCACCCACACAGGAAACAAGAGGCGCCAAGACCAACAACGACCAGTTCCGAAGATGACCGAAAATAGGTCGAAACATGTTAACAAGGTAGGTTAATACTTAACGCAAGAAAGATCTTATCATACATATTCCGAAGCTGATACAGTGTTAAAAGTTGTGTAATCAAGATGTATTTTTTTTTATTTTGTAGGTTAACTTTATTATTCTCCATACACCTGTACAGAAATACACAACTTTCAAAACGGTGTTATGTTCCGTGTTATTCCCATTATAATCTCTCAGTTTTTTCCGAAGTGTGCTAAGTCAGTAGTATGAATGTTCCAAATTGTGCTAAATCATTGTGATGTGATATTAAATGATTATTATTAAGACATTGCCTAATTTCAGTTTTACATGTAATGCAAAATGTTCAAATAAACATACTTCAGTCAAATGAGCAAAAGAAACATAACTTCTAGTGACAGTCTAGAAACAAAATACAGAAAACCCGGATGGATAACTTTAGACCGCATGCAGAATAATACGAACTTCAGGGACGATTTTAGATCGAGAAGAGGGATTGTCTTTGTCCAACAGAGGCATACTGGGTGTTCATTTCAAAGTATGTCATGACGTCACTGTTGTGAGTCAGCGATTTGAAGCGAGTTTCAGCTTTTATGTCAGAGAAGTTGCCTATTAACCAAGGCGTTCTTCAATCTGAACTTGAGAACGTGTACGGTATAACTTGAATGTCGTAGCAACAGATGGCGGTCTGTAAAGTCTGTGTGCTACCATAACCTCTTTCGAACTGTGTTTTGCGCTGGCAAGTCGTACGCAGGGTATTTGTTATCATCGGTTGCGTACGGCAACATTCCACAACACAAATCAAAATGCTCCGTGTCCATGTTGACCGTCCAAGTTAATGTCGACAAATACTGTACGTAAGTAATCATCTTAACCCTCTCCCCATATCCCGACAGTAAGAAAAAAACTCACTTCAGTACGTGTTTTCAAACAGTTCACATTCTTGCCACTATTGGTGTTACCGTACGTATCGGTAAGTAATCTTCAGAATGAACGCCGTACTTGCTAGGCAACTTCTCTCGCATTTAGGTAATACGCCTCTGCGGAAGTGTAGGAAGATTGAATTCTCTAGGCTCAACGGCTAGCCACATGACGACATTCAGCGAGCCATGACACATTTTGGACTGAACACCCAGTAGAAGCAGCTAGTAAGGGTTTATTTACTTACTTTATGGGAATAGATATGAAATTAGAGTACTTGGCAGTTTAAGACTTACCCGTCATGGTGAAGATGCCGACGAAGAGGCCGATGCTGCGCCCCGCCAGCATGACTTCTTCCTCGGAATCATTGCCAGCTTGTTTCTTGCGGGCTGCCCAGATGCCCACTCCCAGGATCAGCACGTAGAAGAGGATGATAGAGATGATGCCCGCGATGTTTATCATCTTGCTGCATTCAAATGTAATTAAACTGATTAGGAGACAGGGACTCCAGGGAGAGCACAGCCTCACAGAACTCCACACAGGACAAGTGTTGCTAGATACGCAATAAATTAAATTGCTTCAAGATTGTGAGTGTGTGAGAAAAAAAAAGGAGATAGTGGTATCCCAAATATTTTCTTTATCTATTTTTGAACTTTACTGACGGTCGACGTAAGCCAGGCATGTGAGAAATCAGATGTGCAGTAGAGTTGGGTCGATTCCTGAACGAATCGTTCATTCGAACGACTAATAATAAAGAATCGTAAGAAACGATTCGTGGTATCAACGAATCGTCGTTCAAAAGAATCGTAACGAATCGTCGTTCAAACGAATCGTAACGAATCGTCATTCATAAGAATATGAAGGAATGGGCATGGTATCGTAACCCACGATTCTATTCGTTGTTTGATGTAACCTGTCAACGGACATTTCCGAACCGTGTCGAATGCTCCCGAGCGAGAGTGAAATCAAAATATGTACTGCATTTGTTAAGTATGGAAAATAATGAACACAAACCTGAAATTTGCATAGTTAAATAGAGATGTAATGCAAAAAATGTACTTCATAATAAGGTTCAGTTGATAAATTATAATTTAGAGACATTATCTTGGGTAATTTTGTAGACTAATGGAGTTTATACTGAATGGTTCCAGCCAATGAGAAAGAGACAATCCAATGTCTCGCCTCTTATGCCATCTATGAGAGAGATGTAGAACGTTTTTGTTCTACGCGTGGTTTGCAAAGGAAAGTGTCTTGCGACGATTCAAAAGAATAGTTGGAATCGCAGACTGGGAAGAATCGTGAACGAATCGTTAGAATCGATTCGTAATATGTGATTGAATCGTTGGAATCGACTTCTGAAAAAGAATCGTGTTGCCCAACTCTAATGTGCAGTTATGTGCGCGGATCGCCGGTTTGTGCGGGTTGCATCAATCAAGGGTTGCTCTTACCAGTTCTTAGCTGGAGGGGTGTACAATGCTCTATTCTGCGCTTCTAGGGTTGGATTAAATAGACATTTGGACATTATAAACATAATTAGCAGAACGAAAAAAACACGGTTATTATCAATGTCTATATTTGACAATTGTAATACAAGAAACTTTAGGCTTACTCAGTTATACTTCACAAAGTAGTGATTTGTAAAGCATAATTTATTAATATGATTTTTATACAGTATTTGAAGAATAAAATTGTAGTAATTTCGAAACAACAAGAAACGAACAAGTATTTCATTTTACGTAGTAGGTACTAATTATTTTAAAGTAATAGTAATGTTTGTCAAGCATTATTATTTACTGTGGCCATAGGTACACAAATGTTGAAGAAAATAGTATACTCCCAATTACGAGTGATTACATGCAATAGGACATTTTGAAGTTTTTACTCTGAAATCATTCCTTTGTTGTATGCCAATATAAATTAATATTAATACATATAAATTAAGCTTAGAATTTAAATTCACATATAGTTTATTTGAAAACGTTGAGAGCAAGTATCGACAAGTTGGGAGCGTTACTCAAAGAAATTAAAAGTGTAGTTCACAAGCTGTGAAGCGACGATATTCTCTTTATGCCAGATTTAAAGATTTATTAATATCAGTGTATTGAATTAATATTGTGACGTGAGATGGAAAACTTGCCATTATATATTTTTCCAGAAAATTTTTCAGCCTTGCAAATAGTTGTTTTCTTCTCTCCTTACAACCTCAAGAACCTCACATGTATTCCTCACTATATTCTCATCACTTACCAGTTTATGAAATGAAAGTCGTAAGTCGTCTAACCTTTGATGGCTGTGTTAGTACAGATTCCAAAACAACGCCATTGTTAAGTACTTTTGCCGTGAGAGTAGAAATAAGCGCTGGCAGTATCATATTTTGAGAACTTTACTAATCTGATCTAAATTGTCACCTCACAATACTATTACCTCGACATATGCTGATAAAATCCTTTCATTTTAAAATAATTATTATTGTTGGCTGAGGAAAACATTATAACAATTTATGTTATATGATTCGTAACTTCTCTTCTCCGTTATCTCTGAACTCCTCAATTTATTTATCATAACTAGACTTCGTGGAATTGCCACGAGAATCGCAAGGTTTACTACGCATGCGGTATAGACTGTATGAGAAGGGGGCGTGCAACGGATGGAATATGCCTCTAATGTAAACACTGAGCAGTATACTGCGCTTACAATAAAACCTGTATCCTGCATTCAAGAAATATAATGAATGATCATTGAAGTAGGAAATGTCTAAACATGTAAATACACAATTATTTTGTAGTGAGATATATTAACTCTTAAAATGTAATGTAAGATATTCACATCATTCTTGAATATGTGCATTGCAGTAAAGAGTTGAGTACATTTTGAGCGACTGCAAAGTGAACCTCCTCCGATGGTCACTTAAACAGTTTTTATTTTGGGAAAGTGTACGTTCATCATCACACGATGTAATACGTACATGTCCACACCTGTGGAGTAACGGTCAGCGCGTCTGGCTGCGAAACCAGGTGGCCCGGGTTCGAATCCCGGTCGGGGCAAGTTATTTGGTTGAGGTTTTTCCCGGGGTTTTCCCTCAACCCAATACGAGCAAATGCTGGGTAACTTTCGGTGCTGGACCCCGGACTCATTTTCACCGGCATTATCATCTTCATATCATTCAGACGCTAAATAACCTAGATGTTGATACAGCGTCGTAAAATAACCCAATAACATAAACTAATACGTACATATTTGAAGAACGGAAAGTCACTACTTTTTAGTACATCAACTTCAGATGTCTTGTCGTGACCTCATGGTACATCATTTATAATACGAAGTTGTGAATAGGCAGAATTTTTAGCAATAATGTTTCTCAACTTACATTTCACTTTTTCT
>JAJSOF020000025.1:18613448-18618448 GCA_025594305.2 Periplaneta americana | reverse complement strand
ATGGAATAGCCCGTATGGCCTCTTACATTCCACCAAGTCACAGTTTTTTTTTTTTTTAGCCAGAAACATTGTACTAGGTAGATGTAAGCAACTGTGTAAGTCTGACATTATTATTAGACCCTGATATGGAACCTGTTAAGTCCTTCAGAAACAGATACACAGTTTGATCAGTTTGGGAAAATATAAAATAAAATCTCTATAAAATTATATCAGGAATGATATGCAAGTTATTTCACTTTCAGGATGATGTTAAAACATAGGAGTTTTGTGTAATTTATTTATTATCTCTTAGCAACGACTGAATAAACAAATGCCGTTAACTGCAAGGCAGTCCCATGTTACATGACCGCTTGACGCTAATGTCGCCACTGTCGATGAATACAAGACATCGTAGGCGATTACGGAGCGCGAGGCATTGAGGGCTTCAAAGCAGTCGTGGAGGGTATGACACTGTCTGCTAGTTCGTGAAATCAACACCAATCAATTTACAAGGGAGTAGTGATAAGCCAAATTTTGTTTTTATTTTTATTGTTTATTGTTCAACAGTTTTCATTTTATATTAATATTTGTAATAGCATAAAATTTCTCGTTTACCCACTACTTTCCGAATATAAATCCATCGTTTATACCCCGCATTCGGATATAAAGCAGGTCTTACTGCATGACACTGGTTTAGAAAAGAAATCTTTTGAAGTCAATTTCGTTTTATGTTTCTTGTCTGTAGGTGGGATTGAAAATAATATACGGATTCACGGAATAGATAAAAAAGTGCAAATGTGGTAGGCATTTCACTCATGTATCGTATATATTTGGAATCATTTTGCAAAGATAACATATATATATATATATATATATATATTTGAGAAAATGTGTAACTGTCGGTTATAGCGCAGTTGTCTTATATCACTGATCGTCTTCTTCCTTCGCTAACCACGTTGAGAACCATATAACCATATTTCTCGCGTATGCCAAACTATGAAATTCGTCTTTATTATTTTATTATAAGCCCTTTATTACATTTTTTGTATTTTGAATATATTCTCACTTTTATTGTTTTAATTACCCATAGACATATATACAGGGTGTAACGGAAAAGTGGGCAAACCTTCAGATACGGATTCTCATATATATGTAGGCCTATAGAAGAAAAAATGGTTATATCAACATGGGTCCGGAAATGCTTGGTTTCTGAGTAGAGCTTGCAAATATGATCATAGTGCAGTTTGTTTGTTTGCTGAATTACTTTGTTGCATTCTGTTTACATTTCCTTAGATTAATTGTTCAAAATGTCGACCTCCTGCCTGAATAGAGGCCGCAGCTCGTCGTCTTATCGAAATCCGAACATGCCTCCAAATTCCTTGCATAGTTTTTATTGTTTAACAGTCTTGCAGAAGTCACTAGCGGAGAGTTATTTTATTAATCACAGCAGTCTAACACACCAACAACTTTAAGTACCACCACAGAAAGAAGTGCAATGAATTGGGATCTGGTGATCGTGAAGGCCAACCATGTTCGGATCTCTATGAGACGAGGAGCAGCTGTCTGTATTCAGGCAGGAGTTCAAAATACATCATAATAACTCCAGGAAACAAACGTACTGAAGTGCATTGTGGTCATACTTGCAAGCCCTACTCAGAAACCAAGCATTTCCGGACCTATATTGATATGATTATTTTTTCTATACATATGAGGAATCCATACCTAAAGTTTTGGCCACTTCTTTCGTTACATCCTGTACCTATATATTATATGTGTATATATGTAACTTATGTATGCATTTCAATATATTTTTATACATTTAAGGTGCTCGAAAACAGTCACTTGCCTGCATTTTTCATTACAAGCTATTTTTCTTATTGACAGTAAATTTCTTCATAAATGATCTTAAAATACGATAGTTTCAGAGATGCGAAAATGAGTAGGCTAATGTATGACTTTATGAAACTCTAGTGGCCAGTTTGTCCAAGTAATGTTTAATTTTGCTTAACGAATGTTAAATTAACAGTCTATTTATTTTTAACGCTTTGCTAATGTATTTTCCATTTGTTCAACATAATTTTGTTTAAGATAACCAACACTTAACTATAACGTCTGTTAGCACTATTTTAACTACTCAACAACAGTTGGTAATGATTCTACACATGTAAGACAATTTTTGATTGGCTAAAATTAATCTTTAAATTCTATATTATAGAGTGAGTCATGAAACTTGCATAAAATGACAACCTCTTATAGTAGGCCATGCTCCATAAACAAACAGTTGACAAATGAAAGTTGTAGCTGACGTGCTGAATAATAATTACAAAGTAAGGTTATATTTCCTCATTGCTATTATGGATACGAAATACGAAAGAAGTAAAATAACACTGATGTATTTAAACAGGCCAAAGTATTTTTTTAAATGTTATATTACCAGTCATATGCTAAACATTCCCTAAAGAGAGACACAAAATATTAATTTCGCAACTTCTGTTCGAACAGCTGATGGAGACATCAGCCATATTTAACTAACTGTTAAACGAGCTAACTGCCCAAAATCCTACATTTAAAATTAACAAACTGTTAACAATCTGTTAAACCGAACTGGTGTTGAAAACATACAATTTTATTAATTAACAAACTGTTTAGAGTTTAACAGTCGTTAAATTTTCTAACAATACTTGGAAAAACTGGCCATAGGAGTTACGATTATGTAATACTGACTGTACTGTATTAATTTAGATCAGAATCAATAATTTATTATTTAACAATTCAGTGTAGATTCGATGATCACTCACCTATGATATAAGCGACAGAACGGACAGTAGATCTTCCTGGATGGTTGTTAGTTCTTAGATGTGTTGGCGACTTTACTAAATACTGTTAGGTTTTTTTTTTGTGTTGGTACTAAAAATAACTTCTCATTTTTTCTTAAACGTTCACAAAAATTTAAATTAAATTCACATATTTATAATCTAATCGAGAGAAAAATACATTTATTATATCTATCACAAAAATATGTTTCTTTCTTTAAACGAAGTCACCAATGTGGAATTCGTTGATGCACACGTTTCACTTATCTCGTATTGCAGGTGTCCTACTCTAGATCCTAACTCTTTCCTTGAAAATGTTCTTTTTTATTTTTGACTTCCGTCGGATTTTCACTTATATATTAGGGTGGTTAGGATTAGGAGTCCAGTAGGATCGCGGAGATTCTGTGGAGGCAGGCATCGCCCCGTGGACACCCTGCAGCGAGTGGAGGGGGTAGGAACAAGGGTAGTTGCTACAGCAATCGCCCCAGCGGAGGGAAGTCTTTTGCGAGGGGCTATTTCGTGTTCTAAACGCAAGGCCACACATGGACGCTGGATCGCTTCATTCAACCTGGGCGTCGCGACGGCTCACAGCATCAGTGGAAGGCTTCTTGTACCTGCAAAGACAAACACACATTTCCGTTTTTAATTTGAATTACAGTAGGCCTATATCAGCTACCTACGCAAAATGTCAGTATTGTAACATGGACACAGCTTAAAAGTAAAAACATATTCGTAAAAGTAACGAAATTAAATCACAAATCTTTAATGAAATTTATATATACATGTTGGGTTAAAAGTCGCTTTCCCCAAACATTTCCTTACTTTTAATTACATTCAACTAGTGGCTTGTGCAGCAAATGCTGCAAACTAAGTTCATTAGACGTTTAAATAATAGTACATTATGCAACGAGTCTCTAATGGTAGTAATTAAGACGCGAGTATGTTTGTTTATGAAACGAGCGCAAGCTAGTTTCATAATTTTCATACGAGCGTCTTAATTACCATTATAGGCAAGTTTCATACGACTTTTTATGCTCGACCATATTTCTAACTCCAAATTATTCATAAGTATTCATGTTATGATTATCTAAGTGAAGAGCGGAACTGACCTTCTAAATTGTGAGACGTGCGCAGACGCGAAAGTATTGATTTTTTCCGAGGGATGAATGTTATTGACCTTGATATAATCTAGAGAATACATGAACATTAATATTGATATAACCTGGAAATTGATTTAGAATTGAAAAACGACATGACAAATTGAATTTATTTGAATATTATTTACAATTAACACTAATTATTATAGTAACAGAACATAACCTTCTGCGACAGTATTGGATTTCCAGCCTCCGTGACTATTCGCTAATTGTCTTTCGATTGCATATCCGAGAATAATCGATACTTGCGGTTTTATAATGGTACAATGGTGATTTCTCATTGGCTGAGCAACTGAATTATAATGAATAGGTGTACTTTAATGAGGTACATTAAAGGGCTACTACCAGGTGTATAATTACTACATTTCGGCATGGTCGAGCATAAAAATTTTTCAGATTTATTTTCAATGAAGAATACCAGACACTTTGAAAGTTATTTGCTTCCGTAATAATGAAACATACTCCCTCTGAATGGTTTTTTTATGTCAAATACTTTTTCTTGAACCTATCCACTTTCAGTTTTTTTTTTTTTTAGTTTCAACGCGAAAACATAAGTAACAATGTCAGAACGATCAGTGGGTTTTTCATTTGGGAGTAAAGCAGTAGCTATTTCAGGTCATTGTGGATTGTAGGTGAAAATTTAAAAAAAGTCAGGTTTGCTATGCTTTCGAACAATAGGCATAGCATCTTGGCATAGCTGCTGCATGTAGAGCTTGAAATGTAGAGGGTAAAATAATTTTATTTTGCTAAGAGATTTTCTGAAATGATCGGGAGACTAAGTAATTTTGTAGGCTTCTTATTTTATCAGTAGGCCTAAGTAATACCTTTTGGTTTTTCCTTAGAAACTGTAATTTTTGCGCTCTCTTGTGCCAATACAGAAGAAAATGACGTATATAAATATCTACACCGTACCGCCATTAAGTATATGAAAAAGACCCAACCCCACTTGATTAATAACTATAAAAATATTTGACTTTTAATAACAATATTATTATCTTACGTAAGTTTTGTAATTATATACTATATAGCCGCCACTCAGTAAATTATAGAA
>JAJSOF020000025.1:18560948-18608448 GCA_025594305.2 Periplaneta americana | reverse complement strand
ATCCACTGTCACTAACCTGGTCACATATCTAAATCAAATTGTACCAATAATTGAAACGCAGGGACAAACTGATTCAATATATTTTGATTTCAGCAAGCTTTTGATGTAGTTCCGCACTATATCCTTCTTCATAAGTTAGGAAATATTGGCCTTTCTGTAAGCTACGTAAAGTGGTTCGAAAATTATTTAAGTAATAGAGTTTCATGTGTAAGACTGTTTAATATACACTCTTATTCTTATAATATAAATTGAGGAGTCCTGCAGGATCTACTTTAGGACCTCTCCTATTTATTATATTCATAGATGATATATGTAAAAGAATAAGTTCTGACTGTTTATTATTTGCAGACGATTTAAAAATTTTTCGTACAATCAAAAGTAGTACTGACTGTCAATCACTTCAATGTGACATTAATTCAGTCGCTAAATGGTCGGAAGACAATGGTATGAAAATTAACGTATCCAAAACTAATGTAATAACCTTTTCTAGAAAAACTTCTTCACTGAAATTTAATTATTATCTAAATAATGTACTAATTAACAGAACGGATTGCGTAAAAGATTTGGGAATATTCTTTGACAGTAAATTGTATTTTCATAGTCACGTTGATTACATTTACAATCACGCAATCAGAATGCTAGGAATAATACGGTCAATAACTTATTCTTTTTCCACGCCCGATTCTCTCTTAATGCTATACTATACATTGGTGCGATCGAAACTCGAATATGCATCTGTAGTTTGGAACTCGATTACAACTACGGACTCGGCTAAATTAGAAAATTTACAAAGAAAATTTATATCCTTATGTTCATTCAGATTTCTGGCCATTAATTCCGGGTATAGTTATGAGAGAAAATGTGAATATTTTAATTGTCAAAATCTATATGCTAGACGCCATGAGCTAGATTATCTGTTCTTTTGTAAAGTCCTCAAAGGTGATATATCCTGTGACTCTTTCTTAAACAATATTACCTTACGTATTCCAACAAAAGATATGAGAGCCCACAAACTTTTCTATATTAGAAATTCGAAATTTCTTTCACCAGTCTCCAGATGCATTAAAAATGCCAACATGCATGGCTGCGAATTCGATCCCTTCAATGTATAGACTTTGTTTGCTCTTGGCAACGATTTATCATTTATGTATTCTTTTAGGCATTATACTCAATTAACATTGTCTCATAGTATTCTTAGTTATCCATTCATCGTCATTATTGTAATTAATTGTAATTATATTTATGTGTAATAATTATTTTTGTTTTATGTTTTTTGTTATATTTGTGCTGAACTGTAATTGGCCACTGGCTGTTGTACAGCACATTAAATAAATAAATAAATAAATAAAATAAATAAATAAATTATTATTATTGTTAGTATTATTATTGTTAGTATTAATTATTTGTATTAATTATTGGTATTATTATTAAGTGTATTTTAATTAACACGTTTATTATTGTCATTATTGAGTGTAATTAGTTATCACTGCCACCGGGTATATACCCATTGCAGTGTGAATAAATACATACATACATAGAAAGAAAAATAAAGAACGTAAACTTGCGAATTCTAAATGAGGCAGTAGAGCAAGTGGACAGCTTCAAATACTTGGGGTGTACTATAAGCAGTAACATGAGCTGCTGCCAGGAAGTCAAAAGGAGGATATCAATAGCCAAGAAAACTTTTAATTGAAAAAGAAGCATCTTCTGCGGACCTTCGGAAAAAGAACTAAAGAAGAGACTAGTGAAGTGCTTTGTATGGAGTGTAGCATTGTAAGGGGCAGAAACATGGACAGTACGACGAAGTGAAGAGAAGCGACTAGAAGCATTTGAAATGTGGATATGGAGAAGAATGGAGCGTGTGAAGTGGACAGACAGAATAAGAAACGAAGCTTTATTGGAAAGAGTGAGTGAAGAAAGAATGATGCTGAAACTGATCAGAAAGAGAGAAAGGAATTTGTTGGGTCACTGATTGATATGAAACTGCCTACTGACGGATGCACTGGAAGGAATGGTGAGCGGGAGAAGAGTTCGAGGCAGAAGAAGATGATAGACGACATTAAGATATATGGAACATATGAGTAAACTAAGAGGAAGACAGAAAATAGGAAAAATTGGGTTTAAATTGAAAGACCTGCCCTTGGCAGAAGTCTTATGTAATGTATGTATGTATGTATGTATGTATGTATGTATGTATAACGTGTGGTCTTACAGCGGAAGTCTTAATTGAGATTATTAACATCCATCCCTATGTGATTTGTGCAAGACGAACTCCGTGATATCGCTGCACTCAACATCGAAGCTGTGCGACTTGGCCGATCCGTACGACACTACCGGCTGCTGTATCGTTTTTCAGAGAGAAATCAGTTCTTTTACGAGATGAATGAGCTCTGTTGCACCATCTGTTGTCGAAATGCTGAACTCGATTCTATTTAATTGATGTTTGGACAAACTGGAACACTGTTAGACTTACAAGAGGGTGGTTTACTCGTGTTAAAAGGAAACAGTACGTTGAATACTAAAGATAAATACATTTTTCTCACATTAGTCCTCAACAGCGTTCGAGACTATGATTTCAATAATAAGATGACACATATCTATACACGTTTTGTCTGTTTGTGAGAATTCTGTAGGTACCTTTGAGATGTTGCGCTAACGAAATCATTGTTAAGATTTTATTTTATTGAATATTATTATTATTACTCAAATGACAATATTACTATTATTATTATTCTTATTATTATTATTATTATTATTATTATTATTATTATTTTTTACTAATGACATCATTAAACTTGTAAGTAAGTAAAGCGATAGGTTTGGAAGTAAACTCCGAAAACACAAAGTATACGATTATGCTTCGTGACCAGAATATTATACGAAATGGAAATATAAAAATTGGAAATTTATCCTTCGAAGAGGTGGAAAAATTCAAATATCTCGGAGCAACAGTAACAAATATAAATGATACTCGGGAGGAAATTACACGCAGAATGAATATGGGAAATGCCTGCTATTATTCGGTTGAGAAGCTTTTGTCATCTAGTCTGCTGTCAAAAACTCTGAAAGTTAGAATTTATAAAACATTTATATTACCGGTTGATCTGTATGGTTGTGGAACTTGGACTCTCATTTTGAGAGAGGAACAGAGATTAAGGGTGTTTGAGAATAAGGTTCTTAGGAAAATATTTTGGGCTAAAAGGGATGAAGTTACAGGAGAATGGAGAAAATTACATAAGGCAGAACTGCACGCATTGTATTCTTCGCCTGACATAATTAGGAAAATTAAATCCAGACGTTTGAGATGGGTAGGGCATGTAGCACGTATGGGCGAATGTATAAATGCATATAGAGTGTTAGTTGGAAGACCTTAGGAGAAAAAGAACCTTTGGGGAGGCCGAGACGTAGATGGGAGGATAATATTAAAATGGATTTGAGGGAGGCAGGATATGGTGATAGAGACTGGATTAATCTTGCCCAGGATAGGGACCGATGGCGGGCTTATATGAGGGGGGCAATGAACCTCCGGGTTCCTTAAAAGCCATTTGTAAGTAAGTATTAAAAACTATTGTTTAAATATCTCGTTCCCTAAAATTTGATTCGTGCCATAACGTATAACATTGTGAACATGTTTCACAATATACTACTGCAGAACGAAAAGTTACATTTGTTCGGATAACATTTCTGCACATTTAAAGAACAAAACTAAAATTATTTCAATAATTTATTATCATAATGCAGTCCTCTTAAAATGACTGAGCATATTGGGAATTAAATCAATGGCTTTCCCAAAACACGCTATGAAATGTTTCATATAAAACAGTTTTTATCTCGAAAAGAAAAAAAAAAAAAGGAGAAAAATTGTATTAAGATTTTTTGTTTGAAATATATCGAAGAATAACCCCTGAAATTAATGACATTACTTACGGCGATGTATGTGGACGGATAGAACAGACAGATACACAGTATGTAGGCAGACATGCTGAAGGAAGAGACATTTGGCAGCTACACAGCGCAGAACTTGACGTCGCAGCACGGTGATTATTATGTTGGGACAATTGACTACAGCAACCCCCGCTAATTCAGACAGGCCACAGTCTCCCCCTCTCCCTGATAATGGCATTACAGGGGATCGTTACATGATATTGTCTGCTGGGGAGTGACACTCACATGTGCACAAACTAGGGCTCCCCAACAAGTCCTGCTCCACATTAACATACAGCTCGCAATTATTAAGCTGGTGCTTCGTCTGCAGTGACAGTTAACTATAAACGTAATATGAAAGAACGAAGTAAAATTGTCTAAAAAATTACAATGAAATTTAATGCTTTATTTTCGTAAACTAGCTAGTGACCACTTGTAGCAACGTCGGTTAACGTAACCACCGGTTAAAAATTGCCACTTAACTCTTGGTTAGGCATTGACTTAGGCCCGTAACACACTTGCAGAGTTTTCGCTAGCGAGAAATGTGTTGCGAGAAAATTAAAAAATTGATAACATGGATTCAAATGGACTTCCACACACTGGAAGAGATTCTTGCTCGAGGCAAAAACCTCGCGCTAGTTTCTCGCTGGAATCGGTAGCTAGCGAATTTTCTTGACACATTTATCAAAGATGTTTGACATTTATACTCTTCATGACGATTGAATGTAGAAAGAGATATCACAGGTGGCGATGAATTGTATTGTTTTTATTTGAAAATGAGGAAAGATGGCTGATAATTGCAGTCAGAAACTTATCGAACTTGTACGATGTCACCCATAGGCCTATTTATATGATACATGGGATGAAAACTATAAAAACACGAAACTTAAAGAAGAAATTTGGAGACAAATACCTATCAGATTATCTGAAAATAAATAGGGCTTTATTTTATTTTGATGAGATTTAAGAGTATTGATTAAACATTTGAAATAATGTATCTATATGTCTTAACAGTTTACGTAATTTTAATCAGAATATAGAAAAGAATTCTCTATCATATCATGAATGGCAAAAAAAATAACTGTGGTTCATTGAACCTGAAATAACGCCTAAATGTATCATCATTCAAATCGAAACCAGTCTCCAAAACTCGCCCTTATTTTCGTAAGATACAATGTGATTTTCAGAAATTTCTGGCTTTAATTTTAGGCCTACTTCTTCTTTTCATTAAAAAAATATGTTCATGTAACTCCATTTCCTCATCATCTGAATACTCAGATTCAACATAGCATTCGTACGTAATTTGTAAAAGTACGACAATATACTTACAGGTTATATATTTAAGTACGACAATATAAATACATAGCCTAAAATATTTCCCCCAACGAGTGATTACTATAATCAGAAAAATGCTTTCTGCATGAAGACAGTGCATAGATGATCATAGCGAGGTGTGATCTGTGATAACGAGAACTCGACAAGTGTGTGGAGGAAGGCTCTTCGCCTCTTTCTCGCAACACATTTCTAGCTAGTGAAAACTCTGCAAGTGTGTTACGGGCCTTAAAGAGGAGGCTAACCACGGCAATCTCTAACTGGCCATATTCCAGCAGTTGAAGGAGAAAAACCAGTGATTAGTAGACCTAGTAAAATGAAATGGCGTCCAGATTCACAGCTGATTATTTCGAAGGGAAGCGGAATTCTCGTCACCGCAACTCTCGTCATTGTACCACCTCGTTACTGCAATTTTGTCACCCGGTGTTTCGATCACTTCGACTTTTTAGTCACCCGATATTTTGGTCACCAGTACACATTTTCTTTAAAATAATAATTTATTTTGACTAGTGAAATATCCATAGGTACGCTGTATAAAATGTTATGTGATTAATGTTTCAAAATTGTCACAGTGCATAAAATATTACATGATTTATGTTTCAAAATTGTCACCAAAATTGTGTCCGATGGCTCATTAATCATCAATTCATCTGTATGTCGGGGCTCAGGTGACAAATTTTGTCTTCGTACTTTCCGGACAGTTCTATTCATGGTTTCTTCCATTGGCAGGTTCATGTTTGTATCACTCTAAACATTTCTTGCGTGACGCTGAATAATTACTGCAGGTGATGTATCTGCTGTTCGTGCAGTTCCTTTAATTGTCTCCATGGTTTCAATGGCGTAAATCCTTCACTAGTTAGGAACATGACTTGGATGTTCAGAAGGACCTTCAATTACAGATGTTTTATCTGTAGTAAGGATTATTGTAGCATTACATATTCTGCGCTGGTCGCATCTCCAAACAACACCGGAATCTCGAACTTTATGCCTGGTATATATATATCCTTGATGTACGTATTAGTTTCACAAAACCCTTAATAGTTCAAGTGAATCGAAATTCCCATTCATGATGCTCCATCAATACAATAAATTTGATAATAATTAAAATAAGTAAGAACATCACCTTGCAGATAAAATTTTTTGCCAAGTACTTATATGCGTAACCACGGAAACAACCTCAAAATTAAATTTAAATCTCATTAAATTTTTCCTACAAAACATTAATAAATTATTAAATCTAATCTGTGACGAGAACGCCGGTGACAAAAATGTAATCGGTGGCCAGAAGGTATAATAATGACATCTCCGGTGACGAGAATACCTAGACCCTATTTCGAATTATTATTATTACTATTATTATTATTATTATTATTATTATTATTATTATTATTATTATTATTATTATTACTAGCCGTACCCGAGCGCTCCGCTGCACCTGTTAGAAATAAATATAAAGTAATTACATAATTAAAATAGGACATTTGATCCAGGGAACATTCGTGTTTGATAGAAGGCTAAATCGTTTAATATGTTACTTAATTTAAATTGCATCCAAATAATTAAAATGCGATCATTTTGGTCCAGAGACTCATTTGGTGCATTGACAATTCCTTTAACATGTTTCTTAATTTTTATTACATGCAACCATAGTTTAATGAAGATTGACATCATTTAGATTTAATGTGTATATTTTATTTTAGTTGTTATGGGTTTCCATTGAATTATGGTAATAACTTAATTTTAACCCTTGTTTTCTACGCAATCAGTAAATGGCGCTTGGACCACTATGGTTCTGAACCCTTCAAATAACTTAAATTATATTGTATAATATTACATATTATATTATATTATATTATATTATATTATATTATATTATATTATATTATATTATATTATATTATATTATATTATATTATATTATATTATATTATATTATATTATATTATATTATATTATATCAGAAGTTACTGTAATAACATTATAGCATTATGTCCATCTAGAGAAACTACACTTTCCAATGGTGAATTAATAATTAATTATACAAATCGGTTAATTTAGCTTCCGATATTACTTCATACAAACACAGAAACATTCTCTGTAGGCTATCTTTCATAGCTATCGATTGTTGCTGTCCAAGGCCCCTTATAGACGAAGTCATTTGTTTTTTAATTCATTACACGGCCTTAGATGGCAGTTATTTTAATTTTAAAACTCATTTATCTCATTAAATATCAGTCCTATCAAATTTTTTCAAGGAATAAAACTTATCGAAAATGATTTTTAAAGAAACGTTTGTTATGTAACATTTTTTACAAAAATCAATAATAAGCGAGATATTTCTATTTATTTAATTCAGGCCCCCTTATAACCCCCCTTTTAAATTATGTATTTTGAATGCCATACAGCCTAAAATCTAAGTTACAACAAACTTAATTTATATTCCAATTTTCATCGAAATCCGTTACGCCATTATCGCGTGAAAAGGTAACAAACATACAGACAGACATACAAACAAAAATTTCAAAAAAGCGATTTTCGGTTTCAGGGTGGTTAATTATATCTGTTAGGACCAATTATTTTTGGAAAATCGAAAATTACCAGAAAAATTTCGGCTACAGATTTATTATTAGTATAGATTATTATTATTATTTGCTGATCTTAAAATTTTTCGAAAAATCAATAGTGTTGCCGAGTGTCAATTTCTCCAGGATGACATTAATTCAATTACCAATTGATCAGTTGATAACGGGATGATGATTAATGAATCCAAAACTTATGTAATATCATTTTCAAGGAAACCCTCTACACTAAAATATAACTATCATCTAAAAAATGTATTAATTAACAGAAAAGATTGTATTAGAGACCTCGATGAATTAATTGACAATAAATTATATTTTCACAACCACATTGATTATATTTATAACCATGCAATAAAATGTTAGGATTAATTCCGTCAATTACTTATTCTTTTTCAACACCTGACTCTCTTTTAATACTATACTATACATTAGTGAGATCGAAACTCGAATATGCATCTGTAGTTTGGAACTCTATTACTAGTTCTGATTCGGCAAAACTAGGAAATATTCAAAGAAAATTTATTTCATTATGTTCGTACAGATCCCTGCCTAATAACTCTGAGTATAACTATGATAAAAAATGCGAGCACTTTAAATGTCGAAGCCTGTATGCCAGACGTCATGATCTCGATTACTTATTCTTATGTAAGGTCCTTAAAGGTGAGATTAATTGTCAATCTTTCTTAAACAGTGTCAGCCTTCGTATTCCTATGAAGGACATGAGACATCACAAACTCTTCTATATTAGAAATTCTAAATCTTCCTCGCCGGTCTCCAGATGTATTAAACATGCTAACTTACATGTAGGCGATTTCGATCCATTCAATATATAGAAGTATTAGAACATGGCAATGTCTTTGCTAATATTAATTGCATTATCTTTCTAGACATATTGGTAATACTTTTGTATGAATCAACTCCTTTCCATAAAATACAATAGCATTAATTCTTGTAAAATAATCATTGTAATCTATGTTCTTTATTTTGTTGTTATCTCTTTTATGTAATGTGTGCCATAGTTGTTCATTTTAGTGCATTATATGTATCACTGTCCTGGACTTTTATTGGCCTATGGCTGTTGTCCAGGACATAAATATCAATAAATAAATAAATAAATTATTATTATTATTATTATTATTATTATTATTATTATTATTATTATTATTGTACTCCGTTAGGGATGATTGTGAGCGCGAAGTTCTTATTTTCTAAATCAGGATATTGAGAAATTAAATTATTATATAGTTTTAAACCATAGATTAAGCCTCATATCAGCAACTCTGTGAAATTTTTGACTCTGTGAAATAAAATAAATTATGCCTTCTCGTATTATGTCAATGTGTGTTGAAATTTTTCTTGTTCTTACGAAAGTTAATAACTTTCCTCCAAATTTAAAACGTAAAATTCGGAATAAATAAGTTTAGTAGGATAATTAATAGATTTGTAGACATATTATTTCTTTTTCAAGTGATTACAGTGGCTTTCTTAGGGATTTAGAAACACTGTCCCAGGTATACAGGGTGTAACAGTAAATTCCATTTGTTTTAATGGGACCCTATTTTAAGATTTACATATTCCGAATCTCCATTAAATTTTACGTATGAATGCGTAGAAATTTTATTCAGTCATCCGTTTCATATCTTTTAACTATTTATTAAACTTTCTTTCATAGATTTCAAACTTGAGACAAATTGAATCGGTCCATACAGAAAGGGCTTCAGTCACAAATTTAAAAAAACGAGATATAGATGGAAATCATATCTTTATGGGTGGCTCCATCGGCCTGTGCAGAAAGGTATTCAGTCCAATGTTTGGAAAGATAGAAACTGAAGCGTCAGGCTCAGTGTTCTATGCAGAAAGGAATAGAGTAGGCATTTACAGAATGTTTTCTTTAGTTTTCTCAAAACTAGGTCTAATGGACTAAAGCCCTTTCTGTATAGAGCGATTCAATTAGTATGTCAAATCCTGGTTGGAACAAGTTACCTGGTTGAGGTTTTTTCCGGGGTTTTTCCACAACCCGTTAAGCGTAAATGCTTGGTAACTTTCGACATTAGACCCTGGACTCATTTCTCCGGCATTATCACATTCATCTCATTCAGACGCTATATCGTATAACCATAACAGTTTAAAAGCGTCATAAAGTAAGTAATTAAAAAAATTAATAAATATGTTAAGTAGGCCATAAAACTAAACAAAACACTATAATCAACCAAACTTTACCACAGATGCTCAAAATGACAACCATTCACAGCCAAACAATGTCCCAGTGTATCACGAAAACAATCCATTGTCTTTCTCGCAGTTAAATGACTGAGCTGTTCCATTTGAAGTCTGATTATTCCTTTCAGGTTTTCAGTATTTCTTGGTTTATCCTGATACACTTTGGACTTCAATAACTCCAAAGGAAGAAATGCATACATAATATTTAATTGAGATTCGGAATATGTATGTAAATCTTAAAATAGGGTGCCATTTAAAAAAATAAAGTTTACTATCACACCCTGTATGCCTGAATAACTAACCTATTTTCGAATACTGGTATAATATTCTATTGCAGGGATGTCGAACAGCGCTCTCGAGCTGTGAAATGAAGAGCCTTCATTACCCTTCCCTTACCGTGCAACGGTTGAACACAGGTAGCAGGCAGACCGGACGAATAATCGTAAGCAAAAGCGGCGGCTGGTACTTCGATAACTTTTATACATCTTGCTAATTGATTAGGAGCTCATTTTAGATTTGCACTTGATGAACTCGAAGAAAGAATGTATGCCTACATGAGGATGGATGATGATAATGATAATAATAATGATAATAATAATATGTTTGAAGTATCAACTTAGTGTGTATGTGTTGTAGCATTGCAACTTCAAGTTCAGAAACGTAAACTGCTCTGATGTATAAAATTAATAAGTTTTAGCGTGACATTTGTTCAAAGTTTTTGTTACAGATTCAAAAGTATCTTCTCCTCGAGTTCGATTCTTTAGTGAAATGACATCTATAAGATCTCCACGAACATTTAAATCTGAATCGAAACCCCTTATGCATATAGCTAGCTGCGTCGAATCTTTTCGCTAATGAGCTAGTGAGTAACATGAACAAATTTTCATTCTTGCTATCAGTTGTCCCCTCCAAGTTATCTCCCATTTCTGATATGCGCTCTGCAATAATATTACGTGACAAACTAACAGATTTAAAATTATTGACATATTCCGGCATGGCGCGTCCTCAGGTTGCGGATAGAGGAGACGGCCTCCAGATATGGAGGGTAGCTGCGAATATATTGAATAAGCAGTCGTGGACAGCCGATAAGGGGTGGTCCTCCAGCTTGAGGGTTGGGCGAAGGGCTAACAACCCATCACCGTAAAAACAACTTGTTACGAAACCTAACAGTAAGCCTCGGAATGGGACTGATTCTCTGGCACGACCACAGCAAAGGAATAAGGTTATAATCTTGATAGATAAACGAAGACATACTAGTATGGTAGACATTCGAACTTTCAAGCGGGCAGACTGTAATTCTGACCATTATTTGGTAATTGGAGAATTAAGAGAAAGACTATCGGTAGCCAAGCGAGTAGAGCAACAAGCTAATATTAGTAGATTCAATATTTTGAAATTAAAGGACGAGGAAACTAAGCAACGTTATCAGGTTGAAATTTCAAATAGGTTTGCTGCTTTAGCAACTGCTGACGAAGCTGAGAAAGAGTTAGATGTTAATAGCGTGTGGGACAATATCCGAGATAATATCAAAATTGCAGCTGAGCAGAGCATAGGTTATTATGAAACTAAAAAAAAGAAACCATGGTTTCATGAAGATTGTTCCATTGCAATAGGTAGAAGGAAACAGGCAAAATTGAAATTCTTACAGGATCCAATTGTGGAGAATAGAGATAATTATTTCAATGAAAGACGGGAAGCAAGTCGTACACTTAGGAATAAAAAGAGAGATTACTTGAAGGAAAAACTGAATGAGGTAGAAACAAATAGTAATAATAAAAACATTCGAGTTTATATAAGGGTATAAAGGAATTTAAAAACGGATATCAGGCAAGGGTAAACGTGATCAAGGATGAGAATGGTGACTTACTTGCAGACTCTCATTCAATCCTTAACAGATGGGCTGCACGCATTGCATCCTTCACCTGACATAATTAGGAACATTAAATCCAGACGTTTGAGATGGGTTTGAGATGGGCAGGGCATGTAGCACGTATGGACGAATCCAGAAATGCATATAGAGTGTTAGTTGGGAGGCCAGAGGGGAAAAGACTTTTGGGGAGGCCGAGACGTAGATGGGAGGATAATATTAAAATGGATTTGAGGGAGGTGGGATATGATGGTAGAGACTGGATTAATCTTGCTCAGGATAGAGACCAATGGCGGGCTTATGTGAGGGCGGCAATGAACCTCCGGATTCCTTAAAAGCCCATAAGTAAGTAAGTATTCCGGACATATCTCTTTTGCAACAGCTATGAAACAGTCTTTATTCTACGTCAGTAAATAGCTTTGAAGCCTTTGCAATAAATCACAAATTTTGTAAATAGCACGAACCAAGCTTGTCCTACTAACACCGGATGGCAGGTTTTCTTAATTAAATTTTGATTTTAATTCCGCTACATCCTTTTCACGAGTGGAACCGGATAACTTTTCTGGTCCGTAAGCTTCTGCATGTGTTAAATTAAAATGCTTTTTAATATTATGATGGCTTAGGTATCTCAAGTTCCTTTCTACATATTAAGCAAAATAAATAAATATTTATCTGTCGTCCACACCTGTGGAGTAACGGTTAGCACGTCTAGCCGTGAAACCAGGTGGCCCGGGTTCGATTCCCGGTCGGGGCAAGTTACCTGGTTGAGGTTTTTTCCGGGGTTTTCCCTCAACCCAATATGAGCAAATGCTGGGTAACTTTCGGTGCTGGACCCCGGACTCATTTCACCGGCATTATCACCTTCATCTCATTCAGACGCTAAATAACCTAGATGTTGATAAAGCGTCGTAAAATAACCCACTTTATCTGTCCAGTCACTATTGAATCGTCGTTCCATATCCATACCAGCCGCCAGAGTTGATAAACACACTGCGTACAGAACACTGCTACAGCGAGCTGACTGACTGTCGTTTCAGCTCAGCAGTAACAGTAGGAAACAGTATTAATCGTTTCACAGTTTGAGAGCGCTGTTCGACATCCCTGTTCTATTGTTTATCTCCAACAGGTTTTGTACAAAACATTTTTCGTAAAACTAAATCTAAAACGTTATGAGTAATATTCGAAAGATAATGAAAACTCTGTATGCAAACCTTTAATGTTTAACTGCGACATCTCAGTCATATTTCCAAGAACCGAGCATTATCAGAGTCTGAAGAGGAAAGAGGACATTCTCGCTCGAGTCGCCCAGTTTTACAGAGAAGTCTGGTATGCATAAATCAACGTCATACTTCGCGAGCTCTATTCATCCTGGTCCCGGAGGACAGCCACGCTTAGTCAAGTTTTATTCTAGTAATTCAACTTTTCCCTCGCGGTGGAAAAACCCTTGTTTGCTCGTATAGATTTTTTTTTTTTTTATTTATCAGAGCCCAAAGAACGTTAGTAACTTCTTTTGACATTCTGTCGCAAAGAGGCTCAATAAGGTAATATAAAATCAGAATTTTAAATCAAAAGTTTTAGTCATAGAATGTGAGGAGTGTAATCCCAAAACACGCTCATTACATTTGGCCAATTTTATGATTTATACTTATACAGGGTGATTCAGACCACACGTAACAGTAATTTATTTCGGAAACTAATGCATTAAAATTTTCGAGAAAAAATATTTATGACTAAACCACATGTGAACTTTCACTTGAGCTTAATTTCATCAATCAGCTCTAACAGGAAGTAGGGTCAGTGGCATATCACTTTAAAATTTCAAATGGGAATATGGGTCAAATAGGATACCATTTGATAGAGCTCTTCAAAACAAACAACTTTCATAGGAAACGTTTTTATTAATTCCTACTCTTTCAATGAGAAAACGTACGAAAAGGCAATGGGTGATTCGGACCACACGTAAGTCATTTATTTCGGAATCTACTGCATTAAAATTTTCGAGAAAAAAAAATATTTCTTATTAAACCACATGTGAACTTTCACCTGAGCTTGATTCCATCAATCAGCTCTAACAGGAAGTAGGGTCAGTGGCGTATCACTTTAAAATTTAAAATGGGAGTATGGGTCAAATAGGGTACCATTTGATAGAGCTCTTCAAAACAAAAAACTTTCATAGGAAACGTTTTTACCGTTTCATTTAATTTAGTATATTCCCTGTTGTTGTTGTTATTATTATTATTATTATTATTATTATTATTATTATTATTATTATTATTATTATTATTATTGGTATTGGTATTAATTATTAGTATTAGTATTAACTGTATTTTTAATTAATAAGTTTATTATTGTCATTATTGAGTGTAATTAGTTACCATAGCCACCGGGTATATACCCATTGCAGTGTGAATAAATATATACACATACTCTTTCAATGAGAAAACGAACAAAAAGATAATGCCATCAATATTGAGAAATTTAATAGACGAAAATGTAAACAAGACAATTAATGTTGACATTTCACTGAAAGACTGGACAATTCCATTGATTTTTATAAATGTTCAAACTGTCTGCCGTTCTAAGCACCACACACCCGTACTCTTCTTCTAACACTGTTAGTGACTCGTAACACTTCGGCGTGGTCAAGTGATAAATATTTTTTTCTCGAAAATTTTAATGCACTAGTTTCCGAAATAAATTACTGTTACGGGTGGTCTGAATCACCCTGTATATGATTATTTTTACTAGGTTATTTTATGACGCTTTATCAACATCTTAGGTTATTTAGCGTCTGAATGAGATGAAGGTGATAATGCCGGTGGAATGAGTCCGGAGTCCAGCACCGAAAGTTATCCAGCCTTTGCTCATATTGGGTTGAGGGAAAACTCTGGAAAAAATCTCAACCAGATAACTTGTCCCGACCGGGAACCGAACCCGGGCCACCTGGTTTCACGGCCAGACGCGCTAACCGTTACTCCACAGGTGTGGATTATATGATATGGCTGAAAAAAAGTATTTGTTATAGGTTACTCTACATCATACGTAGAGCTCTGTGTTAACAAAATGCTTGTGTGCACGCACGACTTGTTACGATAGCGGCTGCTTCTACAGTCCGCTCCGTATGAATGAACTCATAATAGAATTTACATTTACAGAATTACTTGTGTTTCAAATTAATTAACTTGGAACAAATATTGAATTTACAAAAAAACCATCATTATCAATTAAGTCGAACACAATTTCCCCGTGTTCCGAATTCAGTCCCCCTATTATCTGTTCTTTGTTGGATTTTTGTTTCGGCATTCTGATACAATCTCACGTCACTTAAGGGGAGAAGATGGTATTTTTTTTTTAACTTTTTTCCTATTTGGTGTAAAATATTAATTTTTTGTATGTAGAGAGCTCATAGCTGTAGTAACTCAACCAGATATAAATATTTTGAAAAAAAAATTATTTAGGGGCCCAAATTTGAAAAAAATATATATACCTAATGCAGGATTGTACTAAAACCGATACATCTAAACCGTTTTTAAAGATAGATTCAAACAGTTTTCTGCAGTGTATTTGCAAAAGCATGTTCTACAAACTCTCTGTAACAGAATTTTGATATTGGTCCCTACATTTGTAAAATAAATAATTAAAATTTAATAACAATTTTGTGTTTTCCTTTCTTGCAAACAAACGGATGTATTTTTAAAATGAAATCAACTAACAAAATTCTGTTACAGGGAAAAGTTTCCTAATAGTCTAAAGAATGTGTATTCTAAATTTCATGCATGTATCTTTAATAGTTCAGAAATTATATCCATTTTTGTCTGGCAATGTAGCAAAAAAATGAAGTTAAGGGCACAAATACCCAGAAAATGTTATCCAATGCATTCCACACATATCAAAGAGTATTTTTTTTCGTTGTTGGTAACTCTATAGCATCTATTAGATGCTTTATAGTTGTGCTAACAGATGGAGTTACTTGTCAACAATGTGACGCTGAAACGTGTGTTCAGGTTACTGCCCAGCGACAGTTCTGATGTATTTTTATATATGTGATGATTGGTTAATTAATATTAACCCGGCACACTCACAATCACACTCGCATTCATACAAATTTCCAGACTCTAGACACCCAGGGAATTATTCTTCTTTAAGAAAAATTCACCGACTGCCAAGCCCGGGAATCGAACCAGGGACCTCCCGATCTGGAAGCCAGCATGCTGACCAATAGACCACGGAGGCAGTCAAAGAGTATTTTATTAAAGAAAAATATTTTTTTAAATTTAATTTACCGGAAACAACAATAAAAGTGGGCGAGTGATTTAAAAATCTATAACACAGGAAGGTTACAAATAGCGACTCAACATCCGATAAGGGCACAAATACCCATAAAATGTTATGCAATGCATTCCACATATATCAGAGGGTATTTTAAAGATTTTTTTTTTAATTTACTCATTTTTCACCAAAAAAATACCATCCTCTCCTCTTAAGCAGCTCTACTATTAAGGAGAGTCGGATGATCTCTCTCTCTCTCTCTGCTCCTTCAGACAGTAGAGACACCCGACAACGCGACGCATTTTTTAAACAATATATACAGGGTGTTGAAAAAAGTATCCAATATTTTAGCAGGTGCTAGTATGCATCAAAACAAGAAAATAATGTCTTATGAACATTGGTCCTACAAAACATAGGTACTTTCTGAGATTTGAACACTTATTCATAGAAGGTACTCAGTGTGACGTCCATTCATGACAATGCATTCCTCTGCCCTTCGGCGAAATTGTTAAAGGAATAGACCATTAAAATCTGGTCGAGAGAAATTTAATATTTCTATTTTATTTTTATTGCGTTATTTTACGACGCTGTATCAACATATAGGTTATTTAGCGTCTGAATGATATGACGGTGATAATGCCGGTGAAATGAGTCCGGGGTCCAGCATCGGAAGTTACTCTGCATTTGCTCGTATTGGGTTGAGGGAAAACCCCGGAAAAACCTCAACCAGGTGACTTGCCCCAACCGGGATTCGAACCCGGGCCACCTGGTTTCGCGGCCAGACGCGCTGCCCGTTACTCCACAGGTGTGGACTAATATTTCTATCATTAAATGAACCATTCAGAGCAAAAGTGATGTAAGTCAAAATTGGGTAATGAGGTTTAAAGTAAAAATCCTGTAAAATACAGCGCAAAGTAGCAATTAATATGGTCTTCTTGCTATCCACTGACTACTAATAGTTTAAATAAATTGAATATTAATTGCTACTTTGCGCTGTATTTTACAGAATATTTACTTTAACCCTCGTTACCCATTTTGACTTACACCACTTCTGCTCTGAACGGCTCAAATGTCAGTAATCATTCGTTTCTTATTTTGTACCACTATTGGCGAGAAATAAAAATAAATTAAGCAAAAATTTAAAAATATTTAACCAATTGAAACATTAGCCTAATCTAACTTAAACGTGAGGACGACACAAACATTCAGGTCACACATACTAAGAAACAATTTCTAACTAAAGAAAACTCCCTCGGCAGAATCGGGAATCGAAACCGAAACCTCCTGGTCAGCTTCGCTAACTACAGGCTTGAGTCGGACTTTTGTTCTATACACAGCAACAAGAAAAACTGTGAATTAATTGCTAAGGAAAAGTTGTAACCTAGCAACAAAATAAAGAGTGAATTTGGTTGCATGTTTTCCGAACATTTTCAATATTTATATGGATTGAAGAGTTTTCGCTAGCGAGAAATGTGTTGCGAGAAAATTCAAAGTTTGATAACATGGATTCAAATGGACGTCCACACACTGGAAGAGATTCTCGTTCGAGGCAAAAACCTCGCGCGAGTTTCTCGCTGGAATCGGTAGCTCAGCGAATTTTCTTGACACATTTATCAAAGATGTTTGACATTTATACTCCTTATGACGATTGAATGTAGAAAAAGATATCACACGTGGCGATGAATTGTATTGATTTTATTGAAAATGAGGAAAGATGGCTGATAATTGCAGTCAGAAACTTATCGAACTTGTACGATGTCACCCGTATGCCTATTTATATTATACACGGGATGAAAACTATAAAAACACGAAACTTAAAGAAGAAATCTGGAGACAAATACCTATCAGATTATCTGAAAATAAATAGGGCTATATTTTATTTTGATGAGATTTAATAGTATTAATTAAACATTTGAAATAATGTATCTATATGTCTTAACAGTTTACGTAATTTTAATCAGAATATAGAAAAGAATTCTCTATCATATCATGAATGGCAAGAAACTGTGGTTCATTGAACCTGAAATAACGCCTAAACGTATCATCATTCAAATCGAAACCAGTGTCCAAAACTCGCCCTTATTTTCGTAAGGTACAATGTGATTTTCAGATATTTCTGGCTTTAATTTTAGGCCTACTTCTTCTTTTCATTAACAAAATATGTTCATGTAACTCCATTTCCTCATCATCTGAATACTCAGATTCAACATAGCGTTCGCACGTAATTTGTAAAGTACGACAATATACTTACAGGTTATATATTTAAGTACGACAATATACGTAAATACATAACCTATAATATTTCCCCCAACGAGTCATTACTATAATCAGAAAAATGCTTTCTGCATGAAGGCAGTGCATAGATGATCATAGACAGGTGTGATCTGTGATAGCGAGAACTCGACAAGTGTGTGGAGGAAGGATCTTCACCTCTTTCTCGCAACACATTTCTAGCTAGTGAAAACTCTTCAAGTGTGTTACGGGCCATAGGGAGAGGTAGATGAATAAGCATGAATTACCGATGAGTGGACACTGGGCTAATAAAAAATCCCCCACTGGCGTCATGCCTGGTTTCAAACATAAAGCTTATTTTGTTATCGTGCTGCAAATTGATTAGTATTATGCACACATAGCTCTCATTAGAAGCTTTTATGAGTAATGTATGTGGATCAGAGGCATGATTAAAGTGTGTAAAAGAACAACAAAATCGAAACTACAGCATGAATTTTTGAGAACAGCAAAAAAATCCATGACATTTAAAATATAAACTGTTTACAAAAGACACCATACTCGGCTAATGGCGAAATACATTAACATAATGGGATTAGAGGTTTTTCTACAAATGATGTAAAATAGAATATCGTCAAAAGGTATCCTAAATTGACAACCAAAAGGAACAAAATACCCTGTACATCCGACGGAGAAATGAAGAAATAGAAACTGTATTATTATTATTATTATTATTATTATTATTATTATTATTATTATTATTATTATTCATCCGACGGAGAAATGAAGAAATAGAAACAGATATTAACAAAAAATTATTATTATTATTATTATTATTATTATTATTATTATTATTATTATTATTATTATTATTATTCATTTAGTGTTCTGCTCAAGGGCAGGTCTTTCACTGCAAACCCAGCTTTCTCCAATCTTTCCTATTTTATGCCTTCCTCTTCGTTTCCCCATATGTTCCATATACCTTAATGTCGTCCATGATCTGATATCTTCTTCTACCCCGAACTTTTCTCCCGTTTACCATTCCTTCTAGTGTATACTTCAGCAGGCAGTTTCTTCTTAGCCAGTGACCCAACCAATTCCTTTTCCTCTTCCTGATCAGTTTCAGCATCATTCTTTCTTCACCCACTCTTTCCAACACAGCTTCATTTCTTCTCTTTCTGTCCACTTCACACGTTCCATTGTTCTCCATATCCACATTTCAAATGCTTCTATTCGCTTCTCTTTACTTCGTCGTAATGTCCATGTTTCTGCCTCATACAATGCCACACTCCACACAAAGCACTTCACTAGTCTCTTCCTTAGTTATTTTTCCAGAGGTCCGCACAAGATGATCCTTTTTCTATTAAAAGCTTCCTTGAACGTTGCCATTGGCCTTTTGACTTCCTGGCAGCAGCTCATGTTACTGATTATAGTACACCCCAAGTTTTTGAAGCTGTCCACTTGGTCTACAGCCTCATTTAGAATTCGCAAGTTTATCTTCTGTACTTTTCTTCCTATGATCATGCTCTTCGTCTTATTTGCATTATTATTATTATTATTATTATTATTATTATTATTATTATTATTATTATTATTATTATTATTATTATTATTATTATTATTTTACTTTGATTATTATTATTCAAATATTATTAGTAGCAGTATTAGTATTCATATTTACAACAATAATAATAGTAATAATAATAGTGTAGTAATATTGATATCATTGGCAATAATAATGTTAATGTAATTAGCAGTGATATTATTATTATTAGGTCTAATATTACGAGTAATAGTAGATTTAATAGTATGTCTATTGATGTTGTTACTATTATGAGTTATGGTAGCATTAATACTATTATATGTAAGCTATGATAAAAGTATTACTATTGTAAGCAATAATAATATTATTATTAATATTATGAGCAACAATATTATTGTAACTATTACGAACAATGATAGCAGTATTAATAATGAGCAGTGGTAGTACTAACAATAATATGAGGGATGGTAGCAGTATTAATAATATGAACGATGATAATATGAACAATGGTAGCTGTATTAATTTTATGAGGAATGGTAACAATATTATTATTATTACCTTAATACTACTGTATCTTCTTTCTATATTGCTTGTATTATCTTAGTTGTATTTCTCTTTGTTTTGTTTTGTAATTATATTTCTTTATTCTGTATATTTTGTAATTATATTTCTTTATTCTGTATATTTGAATTTAAATAAATTAATTAAATAAATTAAAAAATAATAATAATAGTAATCTTAATTACATTAGCAGTACTAGACTTATTACTGTTATTAACAATAGTTACATATTTGTATTACAAGAATTACTGTAGTAGAATTAATGTCAATATCAATAGTAATAGTAGTATTATTATTGTTATAAATAGTAATATGTGAATGTGAGAGTAATGTTTAATGTTATTAACAATATAATGGTTAATATCGTTAGCAGTAGTGATGTTTAAAATATTAGCAATAATACATTAATAGTATTGATACAGTATTGTTTAAATTATTATCAATAGTAATGTATTAATATTATTAACAAAAGTAATGTCTAATATTACTAACAAAAAATAATACGTAATATTATTAACAGTAGTGTTTAATATTATTACCAAATATAATATATAATATTATTAGCAATAGTGTTAGAATAATATTGTTAGCAATATTACTTGGAATATTATTTATTACATAAATATTATAGTATTAATAACGTTTTAATATCATTAACAATGGCCATATAGCCTGATTTAACATTATTTGACATAGTAATAAGTTAATATTGTTAGACATTAATATCATCATCTTAATATCAATTGACATATTAATAATTTTAATATATTTAAGCATAGAAATGTGCTACTATTATTAGATATATGAATATGTTCATATTACTAGGGATACGAATATGTTAATAGTAATAAAATAAAAAATTCAATTTAATATTATCAACATTACAAATTTTCAATACTAGTAGCAGTAGTAACGTTTAGTATTACCAACTATAATGTTTGATATCATCAGTAATAATATATTGTCGGCATTATTAAAATATTAATATTATTAGCAATAATATGTTAATATTATTAGCTATAATATATTAATATTTTTAGTTATAATATGTTAATATTTTAGTTATAATATGTCAATATTATTAACAATAGCAGTATTGTAACATTATTAACAATAGTAATATTTTAATATTATTAGCAATAGTAATATTTTAACATTATTAGCAATACTAATATCTTAACATTATTGGCAATGCTAATATGTTAATGTTAGTAGCGATAGTAATATGTTAACGTTATTAGCAATGATGTTAATATCACTACAATATTAATATTATGTTAATATTATTAGAAATAGTAATGTTTAATACTATTAGCAATAGTAATACATTATTATTATTATTATTATTATTATTATTATTATTATTATTATTATTTATGCTGAACTATTATTGGCCGGTGGCTGTTGTACAGCACAATAAAATATTATTTATTTATTTATTTATTTATTTATTCATTCATCATTTATTTATTCATTTATTTATTTATTTATTTATTTATTTATTTATTCTGGTGTAGTTAAGGCCATCAGGCCTTCTCTTCCACAACACCAGGAATACAAATACAATAATATAGAAAAACAGAGAAAAACACTACATACAAAATAAATCTACACAAAAAATAATGAGAGAGAGAAAAAAACACTATAAACGAAGTAAAGCCACACAAAAATATACACAGGTTGCAGTCACACAAACTTTAAATGAGTGATTATACGTCATAATTAATTGTATCCTAACTAATTAACTAACATATACAAGAAACTTGCAATTATAATCTAGATTAAAAAAGAAAAAGAAAAAAACACAAATCATTACTTCAATATTAGTAAATGAATAAATTATTATTAGCAGTAGTAATGACTAATAAGATTATCAATGTCAATATTAATATTATTATCAATATCAATATTAATATTATTAACAATAGTAATATATTAATGTTACTAACCGTAGTAATATATTAATATTATTAGAAACAGCAAAGTTGATATTATTATTACAAACAGTGCTATGTTAATATTATTAGCAATAATTTATTCATATTTTAGCAAAGGTAATTTTCAATATTATTAGCGATAGTAATGTACGAATATAATTCGAAATAGTAATATATTAATATTTTGAGCAAAAGCAGCAGTATACGTATGTACCTATAACAATGGTCCCAGCATTCATATTATGAGCAACATTAGCTTTATTTATATTATGAGCAAGAGTTATTATTATTATTATTATTATTATTATTATTATTATTATTATTATTATTATTAATTCTATAATGTTAATTTTGTAACTCCGATGAAATATTTGGACATATCTGTACCTGTACTATGTTTTAATATAATGAAAGTTGAAGATCCCACAGAAGTGAAAACTAAATAGGCCTATAGAGTGTCATACGTTTATAAAATAATGTTATTCTGTTCTCACCAGTGGAAGAGTAACTGTGTTGATAGTTCTTCCTTTATTTCATATGATAATCACGTAATTCCTAAGTTGTTTGTAACGTAATTTCAAAAAAAGTGTCCGTTATTTATTCCGGATATCAAACTCTTATCCTGCTATCTTTCAGTCATGCATGCTTAAAATACATAGCTTACAGACATATTCATACTGCATACAGAAATGGAAATTGTTCATAGAATATCATTCTGGAATATGAAGCCACTTTTGCTTCATTTTAAATTGTAAAAGTCTGATTTCCTTTCATTAGTTACTTATTTCACTTTAATGTCTCACTTATTTTTTCACAAGAAAACTCGTGGTTTCAAAGCAACCATTTAAAAACTGCACAGTGGCGCCTTTCATTTCCACACTCGGTTCTGTTACCACCCACTTTTTTCATTGACCTCTACCATTTAGAATTTACATTCCCTTGCATTTACAAATAGTTTGTGCCAGGGAATTATTCCCTAAGTCCTGTCTTCCTGACCAAGTATAAATGTGACTGATGTATGGGTTTAAGTATATAAATATTTTGGAAATATAAGCGAGTATTTTTAAACTTCCGGTTTGAAGAAATATTAGTTGGTTTATTATTGCGTTTAAACACAATTTGTGACACAATAAGCTTTATTAATTAAATGAATAGCTACTCCAGAATTAAGTCGTGAACATTTTTTGAGTATATGAACTACATGGCTGTCTGCCACCTAATAATTCAATGGCGGGAAAACTTAAGAAAATATTCTAATACTGTACATAAAATTATATATGTGTATGGCAGTATTAAATAATGGTTAGCCATCCAAAATATGCTTTTCGTTGGAGACACTTCAAAGCAAATGATGTTTCATATAATATTATAGTGTGGAATGAGTTTCAAACAATATAAATTATTATGCATTTTACATATAAATTCTGCATCGACATGGGGAACTATTAATAATGGAATTCCTCAAGGATCAATATTAGGTCCCCTACTTTTTCTAGTGTTTATAAATGATCTTGCCTCCCTAATAAAAGATGTAGGTCATCCCATATTATTTGCAGATGACACAAGTATAGTAATTACAGCCAGTAACTCCAACACATTCCAATCTTCAACAGAGGAAATTCTCTTCAAAATATGTGACTGGTTCTCAATCAATAAATTAGCATTAAATTGTAACAAAACCAACATAATTCAATTTAAATCCTGTCCAAATTCAACGTCGCAAATTTCTAGCGCAATAATTAATAATAGATCTCTATTAGAAAGAACAACAACCAAATTTCTTGGCTTAAAAATCGATAATATGTTAAATTGGAAAAAATCATATTAAAGAAATTACCCCCAAACTAAATTCAGTTTGTTTTGCTATTAGATCTATGCAAAAGATAGTGAATATCAATACCTTAAAAACAATATACTTTGCATACTTCCACTCGGTAATGAGTTTTGGAATAATATTCTGGGGAAATTACACAGATAGTAACAGTATATTTCTATTACAAAAAAGAGTAATTAGAATAATAGTAGGTGCCAAATCTAGGGAATCGTGTAGGGCTATTTTCAAAAAACTACAAATAATGCCCATGGCTTGTCAGTATATCTTTTCATTAATAATCTTCCTCGTATGTAATCGTGAAAACTTTGTAACTTATTCAACAGCTCATAGCATAAATACACGTCAAAAATGACTTTAATATTCCATCGGCAAGTCTATCGTGCTATCAAAAAGGAGTGTGTTATATGGCAGTAAAAATTTTTAATAGCCTCCCTATCGATATAAAAAATGAAACTCAAAACATAAAATTATTTAGGGCCAAATTAAACAAGTACCTAATTTCTCACGCCTTCTATTCTGTAGGTGAATTCATGACAAATAATAACACTTCATGAAATTGATACTAAAACTTTGTGTTGTACTAGTAGACTATATTGTAAATCTCGTCTATATATATTTCATCTAGACTGTGACTATAAATTAAAATTTTATAATCGTATTAAGTTTTTTGACTTGTTCCATATTCTAGCTGTAAGCATGTATGAATACCATGGAATGTTAATAAATACACACAGTAACAAGATTAATATTAATTGATCGCCATACAAAATTGTTACTTTCTATCCTATTGTTTCACTGTCATCTCTTCCATAATGATCCAAATTTAATGCTATCTCACATCTAAACCAAGATAGATTTCAATTTGGATGATGCAGCAATCTCTTCAAAAAATGCATTGACAACTTTCATGAGACTACAACTGTTCATGTAAAAGAAGACGAAATGATATCTTACGAAAGAATAAAATAAATAGTATGCAAAAAAATGGTAATGTATGATTTAAGAAACAAAAGATGTGAGAGTCCTCTATTAACACCAGAGTGGTATGCCACCAGTTCTGTTGCACGCAAGACGGAATTGACCCAGATCAATCTTGTTCAAATCCTCACACCCTGCACATCTTACTTTTTCTCCGGGTTCTCTCCCCTCTACCAATTTTCGCGCCTTTAGTACAACCCAACACAGCTTTGCCCACATGCTTTACACGCTTTGCCCATGTTAACAGCAACAATAAAACAGAGATGCTGTTCATTAATTTGAACATCACACCACATTCCAATCTAAAATTGGTCTTAAATTTACTGTGTCGTTTTCTCGTTGGACATATATCCTCTTAGAAGCCAAAATACACCTTGTCCCAGTATTTAGACACTCTAATATCACATTATCAATGTCATGTTAATAAATATTTATAAATATAATACTCTCTCCGTTCCAAAATATGGTATAGTAACAAACAAAACAAATTTGGTTATTCCACATGTGTGCACGAAATGTTTCGCGGTGTGGTATTCTGTTCAATAGTGAAGGGACTACCAGACGGTGCAGTTGTGAATGTTTCTAATCTTCTGTAGTGCATAAAACTATAATTTTTAAGTATTTCATAGTAGGTTATAATTTACTGCAGTTTTTATGTTAGTTTGCCTCTCTCAAAACAATGTTTGTTTTTTCTTTTATAAATTTAACATCACACAGAAAGAAATGTACCTAATGTTTATGTTTTTCTTATGTTAATTTATTAAATAAATGAGTATCTAGTAGATGTATTAAAGTTACATTATATTACCGGTACTGAGAACTTCAACAAATCTACACCATATTTTTGGAACAGAATTAATTACATCTTTCTATGCCATATTTTGGGACAGGGGGAGTATTATGCAAGTTTGTGCTTAAGGGGAGAGGATGGTATTTTTGATGAAAAATGACTAAATTTTCAAAAAAATTTCTTTAAAATACTCTGTGATATATGTGGATCGCCATTTTTAAACTTCCTCCTCTATGGATTTTTAAATCACTCGCCCACTTTTATTGTTGTTTCCGGTAAATTAAATTTTCAAAAAAAAAAATTTTAATCCCTTTGTTATGTGTGAAATGCATTGCATAACATTTTTGTGGGTATTTGTGCCCTTATCGGATGTTGAGACTTCATTTTTAAACTTCCTGCGCTATGGATTTTAAATCACACGCCCGCTTTTATCGGTATCCAGTAACTTCATTTTTTTTGCTACATTGCCAGACAAAAATGGATATTATTTCTGAACTATTAAATATACACGCATGAAATTTAGAACACACATTCTTTAGACTATTAGGAAACTTTTCTCTGTAACAGAATATTGTTAATTGATTTCATTTTAAAAATACGTCCGTTTGTGTGCAAGAAAGGAAATCAGAAAATTGTTATTAAATTTTAATTGTTTATTTTACAAACGTAGGGGACTAATATAAAAATTCTGTTACAGACAGTTTGTAGAACATGATTTTGCAAATACATTGCAAAAAACTGTTTGAATCTATCTTTATAAACGGTTTAGATATATCGGTTTTAGTACAATCCCACATTGGGTATATTTTTTTTTTCAAATTTTGGCCCCAAATAATTTTTTTTTTCAAAATATTTTTATTTTGTTGAGTTACTACAGCTATGAGCTCTCTACATACAAGAAATTAATATTTTACACCAAATAGGAAAAAGTTTAAAAAATACCATCCTCTCCCCTTAACAAATCTATACCATATTTTTTGGAACGGAATTAATGACATCTTTCTATGCCATATTTTGGGACAGAGGGAGTTTTATGCTGGTTTGTGCTTAAGTGATATCATGCATTATATTTTTACCTGTGAACTAATAATTCTTCTCACTGCCTACTTCACTGGACGTGTGTCCCCTCTACATTCGTATTTCTGTTTGCTTTATGCCACACATTCATCAGCTAAGTATGCATTTTGTACAAATGAAATGATAGAACGAATTCTTTCATTTGCCTAGTAACATTCACACACATTCCAAAGATTTTTCTTAGAAAGCATGTTGAAATGTTCAGATAGTCAATATAATATAATATTGTTTAATTAATTCAGTCTAATTGACACTTATCCATGTAAGTGATTTTAGATTGTTAATTACCATAAGTCAATTTTAAATAGTTATTATTTTCATTATTAAAAAGCTTGTGATTAATCATTCGTTCCACAATAAGAGACAAAATGTACAAGATATTGTATGTAAAAGAGCCTGATTATGCCCGAAGGGCGAAAACGTTTGCTTAATTTTTTATTTTTTTATATTTATATACAGACGTGGACAAATTATTAGCAAAATTGAAGATTTTTACAATATATTTTTACAAAATATGATTCTTCAATTTAGACTACAGTTGACATTTTTGCGTATTTCCAAATTATTAGCAAAATTGAAGATTTGTATTGTATATTTTTAGAAAATTTAACTCTTCAATTTGGACTACATTGGATATTTTTGCATATTTACAAATTATTAGCAAAACTGAATGTTTTTATTATATATTTTTACAAAATTCGATTCTTCAATTTGGAATACAGTTGACATTTTGGATATTTTCAAATTATTAGCAAAACTGAAGATTTTTATTTTACAGTTTTACAAAATTTGACTCTTCAATTTAGACTGTAGCTGACATTTTTGCTAATTTATAAATTATTAGGAAAATTGAAGATTTTTATTATATATTTTTACAAAATTTAACTCTTCAATTTAAACTAAAGTTGACATTTTTGCATATTTCTGTCTAATGTAATGATAGAAGTATGCAAAATTATCAACCGTAATCTAAATTAAAAAGTCAAATTTTGTTAACAGAATTATCATAAAAAAATCGTCAATTTTGTTAATAATTTGTCCACGTTTGTAGTACACAATGATCACTTACATGGGTAAGTGCCATTGACTTTTTATATTTGTGATATGTCAACTAGACTGAATTAATTAAACAATATTATATTATATTATATCAAAGATTTTTCTGTTTAGCACTTGTCTTGTATTCAGGATACTTTTTGAAATAGAGGCTGCAGTCCCAGGTCACAGTGTCTACATACCTCGACGATGTAGGAGGACACACATCCGACCGGACACTGTCACGTGCTGTCTGCCTGTATCAACCGAACACTTACCTCCTGTGGGCTAGGCTTCCATGCACAGCACCTTCACCTCACAAACACAACAATTCGAATCAACTGCCTATTTTATCAAATAAATCGGTACAAACGCAACCCTCTTCGCCTTGCTATCTAAAATCCAAGCTGGGAGCCCGATAAGGACCGAAATTCTCCCCCTTTCCGTCCAAAAAGCCTGCGAACTAAAATTATTGATCTGGCAGGAACGGTTGTAGGGGGCGTCTTTGACGTCATGAGGCGTCGCGACGCTGCTATTGGTCCTCTCGGTGGAGGGGGGGAATTTAGGGAACCTACCACTTTCGCGGGGGTTCGAAGGGGTAAAATACCCCTCCTCTCTACAGCGCCATCCCTTTAATGGATATCGTAGGTTACTGTACTGAAAGGCCACGTTGTTGAAAGAGCGGCATATATACCGCACACCCCAATTCGGGGATTGGTGCAAATCATTTAAGGGGAATGTTGAGTGGGGGTTGTTCTGTATGTGGGCGACGATAAGCTTCCTACGCAAAATGCGTACCAGAAACCGACGGGTTTATCAATCATGTTCCTTCTGAGGTATCTGGGTCACTCCTCACCACCTCAACTCTTCTCTTGTATTTTTTTTTAATCCTTAAGGCGCTGGGAGCATAATAACCTTGTTGACCTCATTAAGGATCCCAACTCGATCGCTGTGCACATAAATCCATTTGGTTCGGAAACATAACCTCAAAGAGTCACGCCTAACTGCTTGCTACTAGTAAAGGACAATTTGCTGACGACGGCCATGTGAAGATTCTTCTTACATTATTCCACCCAGCCAATACTCAATGTCGTGTGGAATAACAACCATAAGAATACAAAGCATAGCGACATAATAGAGTTATAAAGGGAAGAAAAAGAGTGGCTTGTCATTGTAATAGTACATTATGCAACGAGCCTATAATGGTAGTAATTAAGAAGCGAGTATGTTTGTTTATGAAACGAGCGCAAGCGAGTTTCATAATTTTCATACGAGCGTCTTAATTACCATCATAGGCAAGTTTCATACGACTTTTTATGCTCGACCATATTTCTAACTTGAAATTATTCAGAAGTATTCATGTTATGGTTATGTGAGGAGTGAAACTGACCTGAATTGCGAGATGTGCACAGACGCGAAAGTATTGATTTCTTCCGAAACACGAATGTCATTGACCTTGATATAATCTAGAGAATGACATGAAGATTAGGCTTGATATAACCTGGAAATTGATTTAGAATTGAAAAACGAGGTGACAAATTGAATTCAATTGAATATTATTTACAATTAACGCTAATTATTATAGTAACAGAACATAACCTTCTGCGACAGTATTGGATTTCCAGCCTCCGTGAATTTTCGCTAATTGTCTCTTTCGATTGCATATCCGAGAATAATCGATACTTGCGGTTTTATAATGGTACAAAAAGTACAAATGTGATTTTTTATTGGCTAAACAACTGAATTATAATGAATAGGTGTACTTTAATGAGGTACATTAAAGGGCTACTACCAGGTGTATAATTACTACATTTTGGCATGGTCGAGCATAAAATTCTTTACGTTAGGACGTAACTATGGGAAGTTAGCCTACTTTACTGACCGACATACAGAGTGATTTATATAGAACTGACACATTTCTTTCTTTAATTATTCCTTTGGAAATTCATTCAATGACCTAATTTTAGCACCAAATTAAGCAGAATGTTCTGGAGTTTCGATTCCTTGTCACTAGATGCGCAGATGTTTATGTTTTATTCCTATTGTTGGCATTAAGACGTTTGTCGCAGGAGACAGGGTACACCTACTCAATGTGTCAGAGAGCTGCGAAAAGTGCAGGCCTAAAACTATATAGGGTTACGGTTGTTCATCAGCTACAGGAATCAGATAAGGATACAAGATTGAATTATTGTCGTTGGTTTCAGACGTTCATTGTGCAAAATCCTGCCATATTGTCCATCACATGGTTCACAGATGAAGCATGGTTCCATTTATCCGGTTATGTGAACTCACAGAACTCACGCCATTGGGCCATCGGAAATCCACATGTCATCCATGAAGCACCTATGCACCCGTTTAAAATCGGAGTTTGGTGTGCAATATCCGCACAGAGAATAGTGGGGCCAATTTTTTTTAACCAGACTGTGAGCACTGCAGAGTACCGACTGATTTTCATGGAGTTTGTTGAGCAACTGGACGATGTAGAGCTGAGTCAAAGATATTTTCAGCAAGATGGCGCTACATGCCATACATCAAATGAATCCATGGAACTAATTGCAAGTTTCTTTGACGACCGAATAATTTCCAGGAACCTGTGGCCACCGAGATCTCCGGATTTGTCAACGCTGGACTTCTTTCTATGGGGTTACTTAAAAGACAGGGTTTACGCCACACGTCCCCAAACATTGGACGATCACACAGGAGATTCAAGCTATTGACAACAGAGTCCTCCAACGAGTGGCCAGTAACATGGAACGACGTGTTGAGTTGTGCCTTATGCAGGATGGAGGACATTTTCAACATTTGCTATAGAGGTAAATAATCTCCCAAAATTCCTCTACATTTTAGGTATAATAAGTTGTCGCTAGCACAATTCGTTTTGAAACAATTAATGGAAGAAATGTGTCAGTTCTATATAATTCACTCTGTATTAAAATACAGGCTGATCCGTTTGGGTATGGATAATAGTAATTTATTATTATTATTATTATTATTATTATTATTATTATTATTATTATTATTATTATTATTATTATTATTATTATTATTATTATTAAGCTATTTTGATAGTACAAGAAATTTCTTGCTGGTAATACTCTGCTTATAAAATGAGAGTTTCTATACATGGCAAGAATGAAAATCAATACATAATGTGAAATGAAAATCGTTGCAATTTTGCATCCATAGTGTACCAATCGATTGTAGAAGATGACACACAAAATTGCAATATTTGGGTAGAAAAAATCCACATGTCTCATACGAGCTTGAAATCAAGTCCAAGTCTTTTATTCGATGAAAGAGTAATGGAACGGAGAAAAATTCTCTCCGGCGCCGGGATTTGAACCCGGGTTTTCAGCTCTACGTGCTGATGCATTATCCACTAAGCCACACCGGATACCCACCCCGGCGTCGGACAGAATCGTCTCAGTTTAAGTTCCAACTCTTGGGTTCCCTCTAGTGGCCGCCCTCTGCATTACGTCATAGATGTCTATGAACGTAGGACCGAAGTCCACACATGTGCTGAGGTGCACTCGTTATGAGTGACTAGTTGGCCGGGATCTGACGGAATAAGCGCCGTCTTAAATCACGAAGTGATTTACACTTATCATATATATTATTTTAATGTACCGAAGTATATATGATATTTCCATGCAGATATTCTGCGTCATCATACGATGAAAGAGTAATGGAACGGAGAAAAATTCACTAAGCCACACTGGATATTCACCCCGGCGTCGGATAGTGGATAAAGCATCAGCACGTAGAGCTGAAAACCCGGGTTCAAATCCCTGCGCCGGAGAGAATTTTTCTCCGTTCCATTACTCTTTCATCGTATGATGACGCAGAATATCTGCATGGAAATATGGTATGTACTTCGGTACATTAAAATAATATACAAGTCTTTTATTGCTGTAATTATTGTAGAATTATAATGCTATTATTGCATATTATATATCACTGCCACCGGGTGTATACCCAATTGTAGTGTTAATAAATACATACATACATACATACATACATACATACATACATACATACATACATACATACATACATACATACATACATACATACATACATACATACATACATACATACATACATACATACATACATACATACATAAGTTAACATATGGTGTGAAGTGAGCCTCAATAAAGTGTTTAGACCATTCTTCTTTGCACAAAAGACAATACGCTATGGATTTTACTTGTTTCTGTTGCCATAACTCGAGGAAAACAACAATATGAACATTGTATTCCAACAAGATGATGCACCCCCTCACTGGGCATGGGAGGTTCGTCATTTTCTAAATACAGCTTTCAAACGTATGTGGTTTGGTCGTCATGGACCAATTGCTTGGCCCTCAAATTCTCCAAATCTAACCCCTTCTGACTTCTTCGTGTAAGATTTTGTTAAAGACATTGTCTATTCACAGAAATCCGGGAACATTGATCATCTAAAGATAAAAATTACTCAAACTTTACAACAAATCACACCTCTGATATTACAGCGGGCATGGACTGAATTGCATCATCGTTATGAGTTATGCGCAATGGAGGTTCATGTAGAGTTCTGAGGAATCTCCCATCTTTCAATGCTGTATACACAAAGTTTCAGCAAATAAAGTTCAGTAGTAAATATTTAACATTGTTTTTATTTTAGCCATACCCAAACAGATCACCCTGTATATCGGTGGGATAAGATACAAATTTTGTAAAAAAAAAATTGTATAGTCTTTAGAATTCCTCAAATATGGCTGCAGGATTTGAAATGAATATGGATAGTAGCTTGGAGATTGTTACGATTACGAAAAGTATATTATTCCTCCTGTAATACTGCCAAAACTGTAGTTATTCATTTTTAATTAAGTAGTAAATCTTATAAATTGCCTAATCCTCCCCTAAACATTAAATACACCATTCGAGTCGTTCCTCAATTAGCTGTAATTATTCAATTATTATAAATGAATCTTCCGAAGTTAAATATTTAGGAATCATAATTTATAAACAATTGAAATGGGACAAAGAAATGAACTACTATTGTAACAAATAAGGTAAAATTATAAACTGTTTTCTTCAGTAGCGAAATGACTTACCAGTAGATTTGTTACTTACAGTTTACCTTGCATTATTTTAATCTGTAATCCAATATGAAATACTAGATTGGGGTAGTACTTAAAAACTAACCTTACTCCACTAGATTTATTACAAAGAAAAATAATTAAAATATATCTAAAAAAATACCTACTGATGGTTCCCAGACACTATGTCCACGGATATTTCGTCCACTGTTTCGTATGTCCCTTCGATATTTTTCGTCCTCTGGTGTTTCATATCCACTATTATTTCGCCCACAGTTTAAATGTCCATTGTGCTACTTTGCCCTCTGAAAGTTTGGTCCACATTTTATTATGTCCTACATTTATATTTGCTGTCTTTATTAAGTTGTCCATTTTATTATCTAGTTCAGTACACTATATCCAATATTCCTGATTGTCCATTTGCATAAATGGTTTAAAACTAATACACTATTACTACTATACCACTACCACTACAATGATAATAATAATAATAATAATAATAATAATAATAATAATAATAATAATAATAATAATAATGTGGATGAAAGTGGTAAGTGTAATTGTTGTGGACTAGCATGTCCCACCCTCTTACTGTTGTTATCATATAATAGTACATTATGCAACGAGCCTATAATGATAGTAATTAAGAATCGAGTATTGATATTTATGAAACGGGCGCAAGCGAGTTTCATAATTTTCATACGAGCTTCTTAATTACCATTATAGGCGAGTTTCATACGACTTTTTATGCTCGACCATATTTCTAACTTTAAATTACCGGTATTCAGATGTATACATTTTATTTGTATCTGACAAGATCGGAAGTGACCTTGTTCTAGGTCGTGAATTGTGAGATGTGCGCAGACGCGAAAGTATTGATTTTTTCCGAGGAACAATAATGTCATTGACCTTGACGTAGTCCCGTTAAACTTGATAATATTATAACCTTGATTATTGAATTCGACATTGAAAAACGAGATCACAAATTGAATTTATTTGAATATTATTTACAATTAACGCTAATTATTATAGTAACAGAACATAACCTTCTGCGACAGTATTGGATTTCCAGCCTCCGTGACTTTTCGCTAATTCTCTTTCGATTGCATATCCGAGAATAATCGATACTTGCTGTTTTATAACGGTACAAAGCTGACTTGTCATTGGCTGAACACATGTAAGCTGAGTTATCATTGGCTGAAGACCTGTACTTTAATGAGTAGATGTACTTTAATGACATGCATTAAAGGACTGCTACCAGGTGTATAATTACTACATTTCGGCATGGTCGAGCATAAACCATTTTAAATGTTTTCACTTCAAAATTTAATACTGAACCAATGAACTACATATTCGTATTTCCATCGAATTTTTTTTTCTGTTCAACGTTTCATTTTCAGCTAAAAACTAAGTACAGTGTACATTATTGCGATACCTTCATTTTTAAGTATTTAATTAAAGTTCCTTATCAACAACAGAGAGCGCTCGCAGACGTTGAATTGATTATTCAAATTCAAATTTATTCATAAAATGAACATTATTATGCTACAAAATAATTAAATACATTTCCGTAGCAACCCTTATTTTTTTAATTGCATATTGGAAGTACCTGTTACCCAAAAATTAACAAAATATTCGAGGACAAAATTTTTTGTTAACAGAAACTAGTGGACAAAAAAAAAATTGGGCAAAAAATTTATGGACACAATAATTCTTGACCGAAATATTAATGGACAAATTTTCTGGTCGACGAAATGTTTGCTGGACTAATTTCCTTGGACAAAATAGCTGTGGACGTGAAATAGTGGACAAATTGTCTGATGGACGTACTTCTGTGGACGTATCGTCCTGGAAGCCTATTGATCATCCTACCGAAAAATTGTTTTAAAAGATTTGAAGTTTTGAAAATATAATATCATATTTCTATCGGTGTATTAAATTTTTACATAAAAATTACACGAATTTCATATCATGCGCTCACAAACACACAACCAATGGCACATATACAATACGTTTGTTTGAACTCAAGTGTTTAACGAGCACTGCTTTCAACCATAGTACTAATATCGGCCCTGGAATTTATAACAAATTAATAAAGAAATACCCACATCGATTTATCTCCAACAGTCTTAAATTTTAAAATGTATGTAAGCACTTTATCAGTTAATAATAATTTTTGGATTTTATTTCATTGTAATTTATATATGTAACTTTATTATATATCGAATCCTCGCCTGAGGACAAGATCACTCCCTTTCAGGGAAGTCCTGGAATTTTTTATAGTGTACCTATTTATAATTTCCTTGCATATTTTTCTAGCAATAGTATTATTATTATTATTATTATTATTATTATTATTATTATTATTATTATTATTATTATTTTTTAGTCAACTGACTGAAGACGGGTCTGGACCACACAAGTGACACCAACAAGACATCACTCATGAGGAAACTAGGCCAACAGATGATAGGGTAAGGTGGCCAGTTACTTTCCCCCTCCATTGCATACATCGTTGACTAGGTAGACCCTACATATTACACTAAACATATTTCAGATATTATTATTATTACTATTATTATTATTATTATCATTATTATTATTATTATTGTTATTGTTACTTTATTACGGAGAAAGGGAAAAATTATATCGAGGAAAAAATGTGTAAAATTTCTACACACAACGAAAATAAAGTCGGACAGCTAAGAGACAAAAAATCAGTGCAATGGATATAAATTTAGCATGTAAAATTATAAATGAGACTAGTAATGAGATATTCACGATGCTAGGTGGGCACCGGTCCCATATAGTGACCGAAATTTCATCGATGCCCAATGTGTTTATATAAAAACTCTGGAAACAACTGCAAGGAAAATAAATTTCTAAACACAGCCCACTTTGAGGTATGTGGATATAAAGGAAAAAAATTGAGTCGGTGTCTGGTAGAGTTCCTGGGTAGCTCAGTCGGTAGAGCGTTGGTATGCTTACCCAAAGGCCCCAGGTTCGATACCCGGCTCCGGGACAATTTTTCCCTTGAAATTATTTATGTATTTCTTTCACCCTAAAATTTCTGGCGCAAAAACCAAGCAATAACTTATCAGTGTACTGTATGTAGAGTCTGTTCATTGTTTATAATTCAGATCTGATTATTGATTACCGCAGCAATAACTGACTGTATTACACCACACCGCTTGTCTGCCAATTAGAATATGTAATCGGTTGGTCAGTGCTGTCTAATTAATTAATTATCAAATTAACTGAAATGTAATGGATTTTTGCACTGATACAAGATAATTATGAAAACCGCGATATCATATGTAGGGGAGTAGTGGGTACAGTGAGACACAAAATATTAAGACATATGTATGCAACTGATAATTGAAGTATTTTTAAAATCAAGTGCAATAGAAATAGACATTAAAACATGGAGTATAATAATACATAAACAAAACTGTTAATAGATAAAGGACATAATATACAATACGTGTTTGTCAAAAAAAAATGCAAATGTCTCACTGTTCCCATTCAGGAGGGTACAGTGAGACACCACAGTGTCTATTAATGAACATTGAAATGATTTACATTTATTTCAAGAGAAAACAAAAACTTGCTCTTTATCTTGATATGTTCTGTAGGTTTATTTAGAATCATTTTGATGTCTGACTTCGAAATCATTGAAACGTCTGGAACATTTGGAAAAGTGAATTTTCCATGACATTTCAAATTTCTGGGAAAAAAATGAAATGAACTTTTGGTGACAACAAAGCTTATAATTATAAGAATTTAATGCAATTCTTTATTATTTTTTAACATTTTCTTAAATTTTGTGAATAATGTTTTATTTATGAAACCATTAAAACGTAATTTCTACATTATTTTAAGCTACAATTCCTAAATTTTTACTAGTATGTTCATTTTTAATGTTAGTTATTGGTAAATGTAATATAATTACAGTTTGTTTTTGCAAATCATTGGTACATGGGAACAGTGAGACGTCTCAGTGTACCCTTCAATGGCATGTCTCACTGTTCCCTTTACGCATAGTTCATTTAAAAATGACGCCATCACTTCAAAATTAAAACAAGAAAGACGAAACTTTGCCAAACACAATCTCAAATACCATAGTATTAGGTAACAAAGCATTCATATTTATATCTCATTTGTATATCAAATATAACCTTCATTAAACACAAACCAAAATTATACTTCTAGAGTGAAAAATTACGAATTATTTTTTCATCACTCACCTTTATAACTAGAATAAAATCGAGTATGAAAATACTGTTACTTTACTCATGCAACATACTACTCCACTGTTACCAACATCTCAACATCAAAATTTACCATGTAATAAAAATGTCTCACTGTTCTCCCTGTCTTACTGTACCCACTTCTCCCCTATACGTATTGTTAAGTGACCTAAATTCTGAACTGTCAGTCAAGTTGCAGCGAGCTCAGAATATGTGCGTCAGATACGTGTGCAACATCCGACGATATGATCACATATCACCGTCCTTCGCAAGTCTCTCGTGGCTCCGACTTAAAGAACGCAGAAATTTACACTCTTTGTCTTTACTCTTTCGAATTCTGCACACCTCAACACCAAATTACCTTTCGTCTCGTTTCTCTTATCTATACTCTAACCACGACGTAAATACCAGATCACTTATCTGTGGCACGCTAAATATACCTCTTCATAGAACATCTTGTTATTCCTCATCTTTTACAATATCCACCTCGCGTCAATGGAATTCCTCGTCACAAAGTATTAGGGGCTGCAAGACAACAAACACCTTTAAGAACAGCTTAAAAGATAACCTTATTAGCATTTCACTCCAATCATACTGATTTTAACTATCACTGACTACACTGTTACTTTTTTCTTTAGACATCATCCTGATTGTGCTGTATTTTCAAAATTGTCTCATAATAACCTCTTTCTATTATCTAATATTACTTGAAATATATTAACATTCTATGTATTTTAGTCTAATTCTGCTACACAGTTTATTTCAGTGTTTAATTAATAGTTCATAGTATTTTGTTGTTTAATTCGTAAATAACTCTTGTATACATGTAACTCTCATCTAAATCAAATTCTTGAATTCTTTGTAAGTTCATGCAAATGTATATACACTTTTTGCTGGTTGAGTGGAAGAGAAGGCCTTACGGCCTTAACTCTGCCAGCTAAAATAAATCATTATTATTATTATTATTATTATTATTATTATTATTATTATTATTATTATTATTATTCGCACATTCTGTACTATAATAATTAAGCCGTTCAGATTTTCCAGGCTTTTCATAACCTTTTCAACCTCTCCGGTGTTAAGTTATAAGCAGTCATATAAGTGCAAGGGGTTAATATGTTGATAGGTCAAAACGCTTCTCTACAAAAGACGTTTGGGTTGCCAGCATTATCGCGCCGGTGAAGTTCAATCCAATCGACTGCCCGATTAAGTATGCTGGATCGGTTAGCCTGAACAAAAAATTAATCGATTAACCGCTCCGATTAATCTAATACACCTACAGTCTTATTTTCGTCGATGAACAGTCTGTTCTCCTTATACACGAAGCAGGGGTGGCCAAGTGAAACCAATAGAGGCACAACTCACAAAGAAATGGTTTCGTCTCGAACAGGAATGTTTGGTTAAACATTTGTACAGACGCTTACCTCACGATGGTGATGAAGACCGTAAAAGCATTCATTTGTGTAACTCTCCGTTTGGTTGGTATTGGTCAATACACTTCTTTAAAAATGTACATGAGGATTCTCTATAAAATGCCTGAAACAGCATGGAGCAGAGCAATAAGCACAACACATAGTAGCAACACCTGAACAATCTCCTGAACCACACTCCAGTGTTGAAAAATCAAATGCCACCTGAATTAAATTGTTGAAGTCGGAGACTTGTTCACGATTCACGTAACCAGCTGACTGCCAGGAATTCTGAAGCATAGGGCGGTATACTGGAGCAGACAACTGGTTATGAATAACAGAGTGTATTTTCATTATAAACACTCGATTTCCCAAGTTAAGTTCTGGATTCTCAGCAAGAGCCCTTATGTAATCTGTTATCCTCCGAGCATATTTTTTGTATTGTCTAAGGAAATAGATATTCAGAGGCTGGATATATTTAGTTTTTTTTTTTTTAGGTGGAATGATCATACATTCCACGTCTTAGCCTTGGAATGATTCATTTATTAAGGTTGCGTCCTTGTGCGCATTCAATGACTCACACAACGGTATATACTTTTGATTAGCTGCAATATTTTCAGACAGAAAGTTGGAAGAAAATGTTCTTAAATGGGCTTCAGACATTTTACCACTCGCGCTAGCTTCTAGGCTAGGCTAGGCTTACGGGTAAGGTGTCCCATCCCCTTAACTTGTGCAGTGCTCTCCCCACCCCTCAACTTGTACAGTGCTCTAACAGACAAACCACACATTACACAAACGAATGTTTCTGGGAGTTTTACAGAGATGAAAAGTTGGGCCTGTACACAAATTTTGGATACGAAATTCCTGTTCGAGCCGAAATCCTTCCCTTGTCAGTGTCAAAGGTCGCAAATTATAGTCTTACTTTTTATTGTTTATTTATCGACCCTGTATCAACTGTATGGTTATACAGGGTGATTCACGAGGATTTACCGCCAATTACGGAGCTTATTTCCGAAGACATTCTGAGCAAAAATACCATATAAACATATGTCCTAATTTGAATATTTTCAGAGTTACAGTAATTTGAAGTTGTTAGTAAAATACCGTTTTTCTTTAGTTTTAAGAGTAGAAGAATATTACAAATTCAGATCGAACTATTCAGAAGTATCATTTATTTAATTGGCTAGTGTTCTGAAGCTAAAAATGTGTTGTTAATTGCTTTGTACAGATTTTGTTTTTCAATTTTTAACTAAAAATTACATTATTCCTATGCGTTTATCACAAAAATTTTTACAAGTCCTACGACTTTAGGAACTTCATTTTTTACAGTTTCATTATGCATCCTAATGTACAGTCTTGAAGAATTTACTAGAGTGGCGTAATTTGTAACCATTGTTGTGAACAATGCGTAAGAAAATGTAATTTTGTAGTTAAAAAAAACTGTATTAAGCAACTGTGGAATTCACAACACATTTTTAGCTTCAGAATACTAGCTAATTAAAGAAATGATACTCGTGAATAGTTCATTCTTTATTTGTAATATTCTTTTACCCTTAAAAGCAAAGAATAATGGCATTTTACAGATAAACGTCAAATTAATGCAACTCTGAAAATATTCAGATTAGGACAAAATTTGTTAAACATTTAATGTTTATATGACTTTTTGCTCAGAATGTCTTCGGAAATAAGTTCCGTAAATGACGGTAAATCCTCTTGAATCATCCTGTATAAGTCGATGGAACTGATGATGGCGAAGTGGTAATTTGTCGGTATAAGTCCAAATATTCGCCATGCGAATACCTACCATTTGTCATACAGCTGGAGAAAAGTCTGAAAGAAAGCAGATAAACTGAAATACGATTCGAACCCACGGGGCACAAATCCAGATAGTGCCCATTTTAGCACTAAACAATTGACACGTTCATAGATTTACTATGTTGCATATTTTTACGTAGAACTACGAATGGGTGAGATCACCTCTCGACAGGTACTTTACTATATGAGGGTGCAATCAAATGTCGACAGGTGCGTAGATTTACTGTGTTGCATATCTTTACGTAAGACTACGAGAGAGTGCAATCACCTGTCGACAGGTACACAGTTTGTTTTCCTTGTCTTCCCTCTTTTCCTCTTTTTATTTAGCTTGACTTGCTTGTTTTCCCTATGTCCTTTTATTTCCCTTGTTCTCCTCGTATTTCTCTCGTTCTATTTGTGTTCCTCTTGTTATTGTTTAGTCAATTGTCCGAAGACAGGTCTGAACCTCACAAGTGATACCAATAAGGCACCACTTATCAGGCAACTAGGCCAGGAGATAATGAGGTAGGGTGGCATACATCGCCGACTGGCAAAATATTACACTAATCAGACTTCAGATGCATACAAACAATTTTTCTTCCTCTGACACATATCGTCAAGTGAGATGTACTGCCTGATAACAGATGTACATATCAGCCAGAACCTCAATCAGAGAAGTATGTTCCTCTTGTTCTCCTTTAATTCCTATTATTCTCTTTGTATTCCTCTTATTCTATTCTCCCCTTATTTTGCTTGTATTCCATTTATTCTCTTTGTATTCTCCTTGTTCTCTTTTATACTTCTTGTTTTTATACCATTTGTTCTCCTTGTATTTCAATTTATTCTCCTCGCATTCTCCTCGTTCTCCTTTTATACCAATTATTGCAGATGTATTTCCCTTGTTCTCCTTGTTTTCTCCTTGTTATCCTTGTATTTCCCTTCTTCGTTTGTATTTTCCTTATACTTCCCTTATTCTCCCCCTATTCCCCTTATTCTCCCTGTATTCCCCTTATTTTACTTATATTTCCCTTATTTTCGTTATATTCCCATTGTTTTCCCTGTATTCCTTTCATACAGTAAAGACACCAAAGCCATTTCGTGGGAACAAATTCTGAGTGCGCATGTCACGAAACCGGGTGTATTACCTGGAACCTCCACCAGATGGATCTCCATCTACGACAGGTTGGCATAATTTAATATTAACTGAAAACATTCATTACTCATCTTTTAATAATTTTAAAGACATGAGGCAAAGGAATGGCAATATAACCATAATAATAATTACTTCCGTATGCAATCATCATGAAAATATTCACTAATTGACGCTAACGTTCAAGTCACTGTTTGAGGCTTATGTTGGTAGAATTGATCCAAGTACAACATAATACCACAGTCTTATACATACAGTCGCGCAACTTCAACACTTTTTTTGCCAACATTCGCGACACTAGCGCCCAAGCGGCAGGCAAGGCACTGGTCATAGGGTTGATACAGCCAGCACGTGCTTTAAAGGGATGCGAGATGTTATAATAACGTTTTAATCATGCGTCGGAATAAAGGCAATGTGTGCAATGACGAAAATTGCAGTAACAACAAGTTTAAATCTCCGAATTTGTCGTTCTTCAGATTCCCTAAAGACCAAGAGAAAATCATAACTCAGTCATAACCAATAATCCATGTTGTAGATAGCCTACGTATTGTGTTCTATAAAACAGTTATTAGTTATCGGTTACCTATTTATATGTCAGGAAGAACAGTTTAAATAAAAACAAAGTAAATACCTGTTACAGTATATTATTTTTTTTGCAGAGATCATATGTGTAAATGTGTACCCAGTCCGATTTTGGATAATATATCTACAGTTTTTAATGCAAGTAATTCCATAATTTTTGTATTCGTGTTTTTTTCTTTATATTTTTAAAAAGTTGAATGTTGTATAGCATTCAAGTAGGTATCATGGTATTAATTTTGCAAGAATTCATGGAGTATAGTAATCCTTTTGCAAAATATTCACTTCTTGAATAAATCCAGACTGTGTCGATAAATTTCTGATGTGTTAGTGTAGATTCATGTGGCAGACGTATTAGGTTCTCAAGAAATAAAAGAGCCTTTTTAAATTTAATATAAAAAGCAATCTTTTCTGTAATAATTTGCATGACTGTTATTGGTGTTGATTTTACATTCCCAGTGATTATTTGAGCCGTTCAGTGCAGAAGTGGTGTAAGTCAAAAGCAGGTAATGAGGTTTAAAGTAAGAATTCTGTAAAATACAGCGCAAAGTAGCAATTAATATATCCTTCGTTCTATTCACCGACTATTAATAGTTTAAATACATTCAATATTAACAGCCACTTTGCGCTGTATTTTACAGTATGTTTACTTTAACCCCTAATTACCCATTTTTGACTTACATCACTTCTGCTCTGAAAATAAAATTAGGCCTACATTTTCTGAGTTAATTGAAGTTACAATTTTTTAACAAAATTGTGTGTTCATTTATTTGTTCTCACCTACGTCATATTAACAGTAAGTGCATGTAAATTACGTATTATATAGGTAGGATAAGTTAAACTTAGGCATTATGTGTGAAAACTGGAAATGTAATGTAAAATGCGGTAAACTTGCCATAAAAATTTAAACCATAACATCAGCGCTATTTGTGACTCAAAATAATAAAAGAAATACAGGTTCTTAAGAAATGAAAAATAATGAACTTCATATTAATGTTTAAATCCTCCCCTTTTCTTTATTTTCAAGTTTACCCCAATTTGCGGTATGCAAAATCGTTAATTTCTCAGGAAATAGGAGAGGAGTTCACCACGCGATGTACCCTACGAGATATGCCCTACAATTCTGAAGCTACTAATGTTTACTCTTCTCACAGGAAATACAAAGTTCCAATGATTCATAAATATATTTAGGAATGAATGAATTAACCGACCACGCACGAACAATTATATTATTTCAAACCATGATACGTGATCAGAGCCATGATTCAGTTGTAAGGAGCAGAAAGAATTACTTTTATTCCCAGCTTCTGAAACTTGTAGATCAGCTGCGTGTGAAATTCTTCCAGGATTCTAAAGTAGAATTAATAAGAACCATATACACTTATTGTATAGCATAAAAATATAAAATAAACTACGCAAAACCTGTTTTCTGATGTGTTATCATAAGTCGTGTGCACACTTTTAACTTGCCTGCCGCTAGAGGGCTACTGTCGCGCCAGCTGTCAAATGTTGGCATATTTTATACGTATGAGTTGCGTGACTGTATCTATTAGACTGTGATAATACATCATGGCGTCCGTTGCGGTGAAGTGCGAACATGAACGTCAACAATGGATATAAGTATTTTGACTCCTAGAGATATAATATTAATGATAGATAATACACATACAAGATTATTCGTATTTCTGACCAATAAAATAAATAAATATTTTACTAATATTTTGATAGTGGTTTGATACTAGCGACATAGTTGGATTCATTGAGAACTAGACCTTACTGAGCTTGAATTTAGTACCAACAACATCAAAGGTGCCGACAAGAGTTGTCCCTACTGATTCTTCTTATATTGTGTCCTAGTATTCCTCTTATTTTGTTTGTCTTCTCTTTGTTCTTTTTTCATTCCCTTTGTTGTTCTTGTATTCCCCTTGTTCTCCTTATCATCCCCTTGTTGTCATTGTATTCGCTTGTTCTCTTTGTTTTCCCTTTATCCTTGTTTTCTTTGTTTCCCTTATAATCACTTTATTATCGTTGTATTCCCCTTCTTCTTGTATTCCCATTGTTCGCCCTGTATTTTCCATCTCTCTCTCTCTCCTTGTCTTCCTCTTGTTCCACCTGTTTTTCTTGTATTAACCTTGTTCTCCCTTGACTTCCCGTTATTTATTTATTTTATTTATTTATTTATTTATTTATTTATTTATTTATTTATTTATTTACTTACTTACTTACTTATTTAATTATTTATTTATTTACTTATTTATTTATTTATTTATTCATTCATTTATTTAATTATTTACTTATTTATTTACTTATTTATTTATTTACTTATTTATTTATTTATTTATTTATTTATTTATTTATTTATTTATTTATTTATTTATTTATTTATTTATTTATTTTACCTGGTAGAGATAAGGCCATCAGGCCAGGGTTGTATTCCTTAGTGATGATCAATTCCCTTCCCCAATGTCTAGTCCGGAGAAAGACGTAGTTCTATTTAAACTACCATAGTCTAAGTGGAATTCGAACTAGCGAAGCAAGACGCCAGAAACCCAACTTTGAGAGAATACAAATGCTGTGTGACTTGAATTGGGGTTTTCTGTTATCGTATCTACAGTAACACATATTATGCAAATCTGGCTTTCAGGTAACGCAAACTTTAATAATTTCAAGGGAGAAATTGTTGCGGGGCCAGGTATTGATCCCGGGACCTTAGGTTTAGCGCACCGACGCTCTACTGACTGAGCTACCCAGGAACTACACCCGACACCGTCCCAATTTTTCTCTATAAATCTACACACTTCAAGTGGGCTGGCAAGAAGAGGGTTGTTTCCTCCGTTTTTAATATATGGCGCTTGGCCCACTATAACTCTGAATACCATAGTTTAATGAAGATTGAAATATCATTTAGTTTCAATGTGCACACTTTATATTATTTGCTATAGGTTTCATTGAATTATGGTAATCACTTAATTTTAACCCTTGTTTCCTCCGTTTTTAATATATGGCGCTTGGCCCACTATAACTCTGAATACCATAGTTTAATGAAGATTGAAATATCATTTAGTTTCAATGTGCACACTTTATATTATTTGCTATAGGTTTCATTGAATTATGGTAATCACTTAATGTTAACCCTCGTTTCCTCCGTTTTTAATATATGGCGCTTGGCCCACTATAACTCTGAATACCATAATTTAATGAAGATTGAAATATCATTTAGTTTCAATGTGCACAATTTATATTATTTGCAATGTGTTTCATTGAATTATGGTAATCACTTAATGTTAACCCTCGTTTCCTCCGTTTTTAATATATGGCGCTTGGCTTACTATAACTCTGAATACCATAGTTTAATGAAGATTGACATATCATTAAGTTTCAATGTGCACACTTTATATTATTTGCTATAGGTTTCGTTGAATTATGGTAATCACTTAATTTTAACCCTCGTTTCCTCTGTTTTTAATATATGGCGCTTGGCCCACTATGGCTCTGAATACCATAGTTTAATGACGATGAACATAACATTTAGTTTCAATGTACACACTTTATATTATTTGCTATAGGTTTCATTGAATTATGGTAATCACTTAATTTTAACCCTCGTTTCCTCCGTTTTTAATATATGGCGCTTGGCCTACTATAACTCTGAATACCATAGTTTAATGAAGATTGACATATCATTTAGTTTCAATGTGCACACTTTATATTATTTGCTATAGGTTTCATTGAATTATGGTAATCACTTAATTTTAACCCTCGTTTCCTCCGTTTTTAATATATGGCGCTTGGCCTACTATAACTCTGAATACCATAGTTTAATGAAGATTGACACATCATTTAGTTGCAATGTGCACACTTTATATTATTTGCTATAGGTTTCATTGAATTATGCTAATCACTTAATTTTAACTCTCGTTTCCTCCGTTTTTAATATATGGCGCTTGGCCCACTATTGCTCTGAATACCATAGTTTAATGAAGATTGACATATCATTTAGTTTTAATATGCATACTTTATATTACTTGCTATATGTTTCATTAAATTATTGTTCTCACTTAATTTTAACCCTCGTTTCCTCTGTTTTTAATATACGACAACCCAACTTCGAGTGCACACAAACTCTGTGTGAGTTGAATTGTGGTTTTCTGTTAACGTACCTAGTAACGTAGATACAGCAAATCTGGCTTGTGGTCAACCCACTTGGGATGTGTGGATATAAAGGAAAAAATTGAGACGGTGTCGGGTGTAGTTCCTGGGTAGCTCAGTCGGTAGAGCGTTGGTGCGCTAAGCCAAAGGTCCCGGGATAGATATCCGGCTCCGGAACAATTTTTCCCTGTGAAATTATTCAAGTCTCCTTCACAGGGAGCTATATCTGAAAGCCATATTTGCATTGGACTCAATATTCATTTCCTATAGGACTGCACTGGAAAGCAGCGTTAGTTATTCTGATAGCTGTCATAGGCTGGACATGATTTCTCCAGTTTATTCTTAGTACCTATGTTTAAAAGAAATACTGTTGTCTACACCGTTGTAACTATACACTTGAAAAATATAGAGTATGACATTTCCATGTTAACCAACGACAACACCAGAGCTAATCCCAGGAAAGATAACTTTACTTAGCGAGTCAGTGATGAAACAGTATTCTTTTTGTAAGTTTAATTAACCTAGAAACATTCGCTCCATGTAATGTTAAATGAGTTTTAACACAAGGTAATATTGTACGACTGCTCGAAATAAGAGTACGGATTCCAAGGGGGTTGGGTTTAATGTTCCGCCTTATGCTGACCTTTCAGCGAGTGCATGGAGATTTGACTCGCTCTGGGCTACCCGGCACTAGGCAGACCTGCTCGAGAGGTTGCACACGTATTTAAAATAAAATTACTGTGTTTCATGGATTCATCTCAATTCATTTGTTAGAGGGACGTTAGTATAGTTCTATTATTACTTACAATTGGCTTTTAAAGAACCCGAAGGTTCATTGCCACCCTCACGCCTCACGTAAGTCCGCCATCGATCTCTATCCTGAGCAAGATTAATCTAGTCCCCAC